>UFQX01000096.1:486220-535244 GCA_900497675.1 Arapaima gigas
TGAAATTCAAATTGACTGTCCGTTATTGTAGGGGAAAATGTTTGTAAATTGAAATGGCAGCACTAATTGAGACTGTTAGCATAGAATTTTTTTCTGGTAGATCAAGCATTCATAAATTGATTGCAGTTTGGTTTATTCCACCACAGAGCTGACTATATGACATCTCGCAGTTATAATTTACTCCTGCACAGATGAAGGTCTTATTAGCCTTAGAATGAGGTATTCAATGTCGCTAGCTTACCACAGGTGGAATCTTTTACTAAATCCCGGGTGCTTGTGTTCTGGAGAAGCAGAAATGTACAGCAGTGTTTCACACAGATCTGAGTTTGGCCTACGATATAGATCTGTGTTTGGCCTACAATATAGATCTGTATTTAGGTTGCAGTACAGACATGTAGGTAGGGTGTGAGGCATGAAAGTGCTCCTCCACCAGTTCACTGTCCCCTGGGTTTGCCAGTTAATAAACCCCTTTGTTTGTAATGGGATAGCGGAAGCTGGCTGAGAAAAAAATCAATACACAAAGCAGGATATTAAATAATTCAATCGTTCAGCCCAGTCATAAGAGAAGTCCATTTAAAAGGCTGGGCGGAAAGAAGCCCTGAATGAACGGTCCTGTGTGATATCAAGCCAGATCCCACTGGGCAGGGATTCGTAATGGTGCCCCTTTCCAGTCAAAATGAGAACATTATCGTGCTTGCTCCTCTGCCACAGCACCACGTGAGGTGGCATGCTCTGAAAAATCCAGTCTGAATTTTAAGCAGCTGTAGCGTACAGCACTGCAACTGTAAGATATTAATGGAATAACTTATTCCCATTTCGGGAACAGCAGAGATGCAGCAGAACAGTAATGGGGCCTCTGGGGGACTTGGCAGTTTGTATGGTTCTGCCAATGTGTTTGACTTTTTCAAAACTGGGTAGGGGGTGTGTCTCATCTATACTTTTAGGCCCAGCGAAGAGAGTTGCAATACGAGGTGACTATTGCATGTATGGAAAAGGCCAAAATGAATCCAGAAACAGGTCTGCATGCCAACTGTAAGCCATCTACATGGATTGAGAGTTACTGCTAGAGAGAAGCAGGCATCCATCACGATTAGCACAATATCCGTAGGGAAGGCTTCATCTGACAGTTGTGTTAGGATGGTAGAAGAATAAAAGATTTTTTTGTTTTCTTCTCAAAGACAAATAATCCCAGTGGAGAAATGTTGTATTGCATTACAAGGAACAGGAGTCTTGTGCAGGCATATAATAATAGAACAAATATGAATACATTTTGTTGGATTCCTTTCATCCCAACATTTCAAAGCATTTTAGAGTGAAGAGGCATTTAACCTGGATCCATAGCTTTGTATTTGGTACTCCTGACAGTACTGTGGAGTCAAAGGTCACCATTAGGCATCAGATTTCCCAAGCTGCCTTGTTTCTTTACTGAAGTGGGACATTCTCAGTAACATCTGGCATAGAGTTTTGTGCTCTGGAAATGCGACTCTAAGAGAAGGTCAATGAGCTTCTCCCTGGAGGGTTTCAGTGCCGGGCTAGGCTTGTATCAGTGGAACTGCTCCTGATCTTTGCTACTTTGGAAAGGCCTCAGCATCTGGGTTTTGCAAGCTAAAACCCAATGACAGGTCTCCTTGTACCTAGTAACTCTCACTTGTCACCCATGAAAAGAAGAGGTCCTTGGTGGTTACTGCTTGTGAGAGTTCCTATCATTCTTGAAAGTGTCCTTCCTGTTTGAGGAAGGGAGGTTGCGAATGTCCTGGAACCTTGGAGTGACATCCAGAACATGCCTCCTGCACAGCTCCAAAGGGATTGACTAAAATTTTGCTTCCCAAAAGCAGCGAGGGGGGTGCTGAGGGCCCCTCTATGTCTGGAGAGGTGTTGGGTTACGATGCTCACAGGCTGGAACCAGAGATGTGGTGGCAACCTGGAGAGGCATGTAAATTGGTAAGGGGGGATGGGTGGTATGGCTCAAACTTCAAACAACAGTGGCACATTGTGTCACCTCTCCGTCACCCATTTCGTGGAAAACTGACACCATGCACTTTCTCTTGTTCATGGCCATGGGCATTGAATGTCAAAGAGGAAGGGAGGGGAAGGAGGAGGATGGGAGGAAGACGTGGCAGTGATAGTGATGGAGTGGGTGAGACTGAGAACACACGCTTAGGATGAAAGTGATGTTAACGGTTATCCTTGTTTTTGTTTTTTAGCAGAGCGTAAAATATTCGGATCGCTGTCGCCAAGACCCATTTTTTAATGTTTTTCTTTTCTCCTTGGCCCAGTTTATTGACTGAATTTTGGTAGAGGAGATGTAAAACTGAAAAGGATGCTTACCCATAGTTTGAAGACTTTCGAGGTGAGTAAGACGGACCGTGTGACCCGTGTGACCCCAGACGCATTTCTCTGCACTTTGGCTGCACTTTTGCAGCCAAAGGAACGTATCGAAACCAGTTGGTGGCTCTTGTTTCAGCATCCCATTTGGCACTTCGGACGGGTGGCTGCAGTGCTCTGGTGGCTACACCCTCTGCCTCAGGGGCTTAGGTGATGCAGAGGAAGCGTAAGTTACGGCACCGTATGTAAACACGCTAGGGCACAGAGGGATTTTACCCCATGCAAATGAGCACGGTGCATGAGGTGTGAGTCAGAGTCTCCAGCACCCCCAACACACATGTTGCCAGTTTTT
Organism: Arapaima gigas; assembly: GCA_900497675.1. NCBI lineage: Eukaryota > Metazoa > Chordata > Actinopteri > Osteoglossiformes > Osteoglossidae > Arapaima > Arapaima gigas. The sequence goes on from UFQX01000096.1 coordinate 488,898, forward strand.
GTATCAGCTGACCTTTTCTGTGCTCATGAGAAGGACTGACTCACCACCCGGTCTCTTAGGGTCTTGAATTTTAGCGAAACAAGCCCTGCTGTCACTGGAATGACCACTGTGACCCAAAAGGCCACCAGTCTTTTTGTGTAGTTTGTCCTTTCTTATTTTGTCCTCAGAAGAAAGTGGAGGTTCTTTATTCTTGTTTTTCTCCAGCAGTTTCTTCACTTGAAAGCTTTAAAAGCTGCTCAAGGGATCAGTTAAAGGGGTTTTTAGCTGTGAAACTTATCAGCTCATCGAGCTGTGAAGGGCAGCCCCTCATCAGAGGGGTCTGTCCCGTTGGCCAGCGTAGCATTGCGCTGTCGTGCCAGCATTTCAAATGCTTGCCAGGCAGGATCCTCTACAGCCATCCATCTCATCATTGCTGTGCAGTCATCAGTTTTGCTATCACTCTGCTGTTGCCTATTTCCTATTAGAGGATGCTCTGGTACACCATCCAACTGTATAAATGCATAAATTTAAAGCTTGCTTTGGTTATAAAAAATCTAGGTAAAAAGACTGCTAAGTTGCCCATTGTGCCCTCAGAAAGGCCTTTTTATCAAGACATCACCAGAGTATTTCTAATTAGCATATTTTCCAAACTATTAATGGCAGCTGTTTTCGCTCACCTTGCAGGCTGGTGCAACTTATACTGTTGTTTAATGTATATAATAATAAAAACTGCATACAGTCTACTGTATTGTATAGCATGCTGGCTATGCTTTTAGATTTGTTATTTGCTTACAAAAGAGTTACAGAAATATCTGAGAACCTTATGCAGGATCACATGCATGTTTAATAAAAACATGATAAGTTGTTACTGAATGAAGTTATGTATCCATTGGAGTGTCACTATAAGATCTTTAATCAGTCTACAGGGAGCGGATACAACTATGAATGGATGCGTGGCCTGGTGAGCCCATTCAATGCATTGAACCTGGTATCTGCCTTATACTCCAGTACAACTTATCTGTTGGCTTTTTTCATCAAATAGACTTGTACTTGTATTAGACTTGTACTCCAGAGTGATTTATAATTCAGAAAATATGGTGATCAGGACCAATTAAATGATTGTATGATCTCAGTCTGCCATTTGGAGAGATCTGCTCTTATTTTCTGATTCATGTTTTCTCATTGGGTAGTTATAACAGCTATTTTCCATATTTTAAAAGTAATATTGCACCTGCAGTTTCTGTGTTCTTTTGAAATAACACTTTCATAACTAATTTCAATCGACATGTGTGATTCTAAAAGAACCATAACAGGGAAGTCCACAGGTCAGCTTAGTGGAAACCCACACAGTTACTATGAGTCCTGGTTTCCCTCATAGATACTATCACCACTGGTTCTCCATCTTCCTCCTACATGTTTCTCACATCCGGGAATTCGAGAGCTTGAATTATGATCTTCTTGCCTGCATGTTTAGCTCTAAAATGGAAACTTCTCATTTTATAAAGCTTTCCTGTGTGAGACTCAACTGGAGCTTGGACTTGTCTTTAAATAGTACAGGTATCCTCAAGATGCATCTTTGACTGAGTTTTTGTGTATCTGTCTGAAAGTATTTAATACTCTTTAATAGAAAATATGAGGCTGATTTTCACATTTGCAGAGCCAAGTGTATGAGGGAGTGTGCATCTGTGACACATTGGTCATGTCTGTAAGGTTTGATGATGCGCATGAGTATAATTTTGGCCCTGAGTGAGAGTATGTAAGCGACAGTATGAGAGCAGTGCGAGTGCGGGGAACCTTTGGGGTAAACGTTGTTTTGAAAATGTGCACCCCGACTCTCTGACCCCTTTTGTTATTTGTTGTGAGTAACATACAAGGACATAACAGCCACACTTAGTTTGCTGGTGGCACCACCGCCCGTTCTTGTCCGTAATTACTAGTTTTTTACCTTCGTGTTAAGTTTTGCTTTGGAATTCTTGTGTACAGTCTCAATTTATCCAGTGCATCTATATTATTAGTATTATTATTACTATTTTGCTGTATATTATTAATGAAAGGAAATGTCTTTTTTAAGCAAATGTTATTTAATCTCCATTTTGATGGGTTTTGGGGTTACTTGAGCAAACATTAGTGTGACTTTGTGGGCTTAGGAAGACGTGAAACATTTTCCCATTGAAATGAATTGTAATTACATCTCTGACCTGTTAGATTTCTTCTTCAGAGCCAATTTTTGGCAAGGGGTTATGCTTTTAAGTAGAGGGATACCTGTATACTGGTGTGTGCTGGGATGCATGTGAATATTGTTGCTTGGGAATGAAGTGAACTGGTGCAGGGGTTCTGCATGTGGTCGTGAGGTGCAGTGGATTAGAGGCAGGAAGATTATTACTGGAACAATGAGAAGGGCAACCTCTGGAGGATCTTGCTGTCCTACAACTGTGGCTTCATGTCTTGTGTTGGCAAACACAGTTACTTCATTCATCTAACAGGCTCGCTTATCACTGTCACTTTACACATTATAACCATGTTGTAAAAGGAGATTTCATAGTTTGCTAGGTTTTTTGTTTGACCACTAGTACAAATTGCCCAGAAATACTTGGGTGTGTCCTTGATTGTTAATTTTCAACTACTCCATCCTTTTTCTCACTAACAGTGGTGGAGTCCATTGAAGTGATTTCATAATGAAACTAGCAACGTGGACAGTTAGAGGGGAAAAAAAAGGAACTGAAACTTTTCTTATGGTGACATCAGATCCTTGGGCAGCTTATTGTGTGGTCTGATCTCAACTGTGTTTAAGGACTGAGAGCTTTTTTCACCTGTTCCACCTTTTGTGGAAAAAGTCCATTTTCACTGGTGATTCTACAGTGGCTTGATGCTCTCTTTGTGTAGTCTGCTTTGGAATTATTGTAACTGGGTCCTATAATGGAAAATATAAATATGATTCAATTATGAGCATAATGAAGTGGTAGCTTTGAGTTTTCACCAGGAAAGCATGGTCAGGTGTGGGTTGAAGAGATGCTCAGAAATATGCTGCAAGACAAGTGCTTGAACAGAATTTGTTTTCACAGCTCCAGACCTGTTTTTCTGTTTCTCTCTTTTCCATTGTCTAGTGAACTCCTAATGAGCCCTGCAAGGGTGGACTCTGTCCCAGGTTCAGCAGGACCCCACGTGGATTCTTTATTAGTGCTTAAGTACGTAGTACTTAGTTTTGCTCACATAGCTGAGCCTCAGATGGGTGAGCAGCTTTACATTTAGAGTCAGTCGCATTCCTCTTTCTAGCCTGCTCTCAAGATCATTTTCAGAACAGGGAGCAGAAGTTAAACACCCTCACACATGCATGCACAGGTACTGCAGACAAGTGCATATACATGCAATCGACATTTAGGCAGCGACCAAGAACTGGAGGGTAAGACAGTAGTGGGAGGTGTTCCAAGAAACTGCAATAGTTGCACTAGGTGTACTGGCCATGTTTCACAGGGCTGGTTAAAAATGTTTGAGAGTGACTGTACTGCACATGCTCCACATGGCTACAATCGCACTGTGGTGGGGAGAGTCGAGGTTAAGACGTTTTCACTGTACACCAGTAGTGGGACTCGATTTTGTTTAGTCTCAAAACTTTTCAATTAACCCACGTTACTGTTTCCAGCTCACTGGCACATAAATTAGTAGGAGAATAGCGTAGATAGAGAGGAATTTTCGTAAAGCGTGCATTGTGGGAGTGCATAGCGAGCACAGCACTGACACGTGGGACTAGGACACCCCAACCGCTGCAGGATCAACAGAAACTGCGACAATGGCGATGGAGCCCAGCCCAGGCCAGCACGGGCTGCTTTACCAGGTCGTGTTGTGGAATGCAGGCATACACACTGATTGTACTAGAAATCCACAGTCTGGTTAAACAAATGTGATGCGGAAGGGGGTCGGCAAGGTTCACCCCACCCCCATTCAAGAGCTTCCTGGTGGGAATGCTGGCATGGCTTGGCACGCCAGTGTTGGAGCAGCATCATGCCTGGTTACTAATTAGTGCTTTAATATGGGCTTTACTGCAGGAGTTTGGTGGTTGGTGATTGTGTGGCTGGGGAAGGGGGGAGTGGCCCCCTTCGGGCTCATGCCTGACCTACATGCGGCTTCCGTTCGCATTTGTCGCAGTCCGCCTTCTGTCCCGTTGGGGGTTGGCACAGCAGGGTTGGAGACTCCTGGAGAGGCTGCTGCCTGCGTGGTGATACATGGAGAGTGGCCCCTGCTGGGTGTGGCCGTCTGCAGCCATCGGGACTCTTTGCTTTGAAGTGAGGGCCAGGAGGCCCTGGGGGTTCATGCTTTGGTTCCGGTGATGCTCCTGCTGTCACTACCCTGGGGCTACAGAATGCGACAAATGTTGAGCCAAGAAGGGGGGGGGGGCACGAAAGACTGGATGCAGTGAAATAAATTGCTGTATAGTGACTTTCTACCCAACAAAGGAAGATTCACGTCACATTGTGCTGAAAACCCCTTTTCCTCTCATGGGTGACCCAGTTTTAACTATTGGGTGCAGCGGAGCTCATATGAGGTGTTCCAGTGAAGAGTCAAGGCTAGAGTAGGGTGTCTCTGCACCTCTCTGGGGTGCGCCTCTCATTGATCTCATGGGATTAAGTAGATAGAGATGGTGTCGGTGGTCAGTTGATGTACCCCCTTGAGAGTTTCAACAGAGGTGTAATGTAAATAGCCATCAAGTAATGGACCCTGGAACAGAAGCTTTTCTGCAGCATTACACTGGTTCTGCTGCACAGCTGCCTCTATATGTTTTATAAAATGTATTCCCCAGTCTGTCAGATGGGTTTTCGATATCAACGCGCTCTTTCATGTCTCTTTCTGTCATGGTTTGCATCCCATGAAATATGTCGTTTTACCATGGTTTTCATCCCATTTCTTTTGCTGCTTCTTTCCTTGTGGCAATGAAGATTTTTTTTTTTTTGTGGTTTTTAAACCTTTCCCATGAGCCCTTGCACTGAAGCCATCACCAGGGCTTTTTCTCTGTTGGCAGGCGTTGTTCAGAGGGTCGGGTGTGTCCCTGTTGCTTTAAGAGTGCCAGTCGTGGTTTTTTAAAACCACGTCCCAATGGATATAGAAGATGTGGCCCTGAGAAGGATTGAACGACAACAGATGTGTGACCGTACATTACGGTCGTTCACAGGGTGGCAGCAGTGGTCACCAACCATGGCTTGCAATCTGGTAAAAGGAAAATGGATGTTAGTCACCATTTGGGGTCAGTCTTGCCACCACTTAGGATCAGTCTGCCAAATGTCAGTATGTCACTGGAACCATCTGACAAAAAAACCAATGAGTTGTGCCAACGTCTCCGTCGCAGGAGCAATCCTGCCCACTTGCCCTGTCTCAGTGTCCACCTTTCTCGGGGTACTAAGGCAATACAAGCAGGTCATGCCAGGATTACCGTGCTCAGAGTGTGTGTGTACTTGTGTAGTGACCAACGCATGCTGGGAGAGAGGCAGGTGGACAGGGTCATTCCGTCTTGGCCCACTGCAACGTCTTTTTCATTCACCACTTGATCAGAGGATTTCCTACTCAGCCAAGCAGCTGGTGGAAAAAAAACATACTTCCTGTCCAGCTGCCCCTTCCCCTGGACACCTCCCAAATCTGCTGGAGACGCTTTTCTGTTAAAGGAAGTCATCGTTTCCTCTAGCACCAAAATACACGCTATTGACAAAAAGTGTTTTGCAAACTGACACGCTTTAAATTGGATCTGATGCGATGCTTGTTATGTTACGAAAAAGGAATGCAGCATATATGTAACAATTGTTGGCGAATAAATGAGCTGCAAGGTGCCTCCATATGGATAGGTATCCGAGTTGAGCAAAACCAGCCAGAGAAGATAACATTGTTATTTTAATGTTGTTATTGTGTAGGACATAGTTGCCCAAATGACAAAATACATTTCTGTAAATGCGCAATGCACAGAGGAGGGAAGTGGATTGAAGAACTGCATTTTTAAATATTTCATTTGAGGGAATGAGTCATGCGTACATTTCGGAGAAACAAGGCAACAAGATAATTAAACTAGATCTCATTAACTTCCGTCTCCCCTCCTCCCGCCAGCCGCACTCATTCACCAGATGAATTAATCATGAAATATAATACATGAAATGCGATGTTTCCTCAGTACTCAGTCGCCGCCCTCCATCCCCCGACCCCTCCATCTGAGTTGTCCCCTGGCTGCGCGCCCGATCACCCAGGAAGTGCTTTTTTTGATAACTGTCACAGCCTAGTGGGGCCAGTGCTCCATTCACAAGTTAGCAGGGGCACAGTGCCAGGGCAGAGAAGCCGCTGCCTGAGCCCAGTGCGCACGTGAGCACCAGTAAAGGAAACGGTGTACCCTTGCGATTATTTTAGGCCCCCAGCTGTCGGGTAGAAGACATGGGCTTAAGGCGAGGGGCAGTTAACGTTTCCACCTCAGGATCTATAAAAGGTCGAGACTAGGCGAGCTCGATAGCTGAGGTCAGTTGAGATCTGTTGAGATCTGAGTCTGTTTTGGTGTCAGTTGAACTGCCTGTCATTCGTGAGAATGTGAAGTTTCCTGCACGCAGTGGATTTAATTTTGTTAACAACCAGGAACATCGCTCATCCCCGGCTGACGCCGCAAGCCACGGTTGGCCGTTGCTCACTGCTTGTGTGTGGCTTTGCTCTGCCGTGCCGAGGGCCTACCTTGGTCACACCTGTTCTCTCATGGTGGTTAACCGTTACTGGTCACATCTTCCAAGGAAACCCTCTTCCTCCAGCTGTGGCTCCTCGTGGTGGTGGTGGTGGTGGTGGTGGTCATCAGGTCCACCTCGAAACCTCTTTTCCTGTAAAGGACATGTGAGCAACACTGAGGACGACGATAAGCGTGCCTGAATGTTGTGTGTAAAAACGGCTCCATGCAGGTTCCCCTCGCCCCGAGTGTTGATGTAACGGAAAATGCAGCACATGGCGCAGACGAAGTGGTCATTGCTACCTAGAGGATCTCCTCGACAGTCATCTGGTTGGGGCACTGGTCCATTAGGGTAGGGCTGGGCAAACAGCAGCAGGTTGTGCAAACATGGCAGGGAAGCTGCACTAATGAGGATGTTTGCGGAGGGAGGCTGCAAACAGGGATGAGATGCCAGCTTGTCAACGACCCCCACCAACCCCACCCCCGCCAGTCAAGACGCCTCTAGTCCTGATGACAGCGCCCCTTAACCCCCCCCAATATTTGTGTGTGCATACAGACAGGTGGTGTGTGTATATTTGAAGGATGGACTGGCCAGATAAGGAATCAGCAGGCAGTGTTGGTGGTTTAAACAGATAGCCCCCCCTGGATGCTGAGTTCTTGTGTCATAATAAAATACACACAGCGTTGTAACCGTTCTCCCCACCTACCTCCTTTCTCCTGGTACCTGTGATGTCAGATGGGTGCACAGCAGCATTAACCATGACATCAGTCCACCTCACTGATATTTAGGAAAAAGAAACATTACATCAGTCTGGATGTGTCACATCACATTTAACAGCTATTATCCTCTCCTATCTTCTTTGTAAATGTTACCTGCTGTTTTGGTTGCTAATAGAATTATCCATGACATCAGTTGACTTTTCCAATGTTCTGGAAAGCAGATCTTTCTGAGGTAATGATGCTGTGTCATGTTTAGCAGCTGGTGGCGTTTGGCTGAGAGACCATGTAGCGGCCTTTGACATTAGCCCAGCCTGGAAGAATTTAAGGTGTTTATTGAAATAATTGTTGGCCATTATACACATTTTATGTTCATTCTTTCAACAGACACTTTTCTCCAATGTGATGCACAACTTGAACCGAACAAAAAAGGCAAAAAGCTTTAGATAGACATGCAAACCTTGTCAATCGAACAACTTTTTGCCAGTGCACATTAAACGAGTAGCTGCATTTAGAATCTATATTAATGAAAAAGTTTATTCTATTAAAATAATAAAGTGCAACTTTATTCTTCTTAGTGATTCACTCATTTCTGCAAACAGTCGCTTTTACTGGGAGAGGGTTCCATGCTCAAGGTACCTTGCTTAAAAGTTCTACAGCAGGAGGTGGGATTTGAACCTGATCCTTTGAGTGGAAGACTGCAGCTATAAACCACTATGTCACCTGCTGCCCACCACACAAACAACTCACAGACACCAAAACAGTAAGATGTTTTTGACAGGGTGTTGGAGAGAGGATGGGTTTTGAATGGCAACAACCTGTTAGAGCACTATAGTTTTTCTACCACCCAATGGAAGAACATACTCCAACCCTCCATCGGGCCCTTACCTCCCATAAAATCCTGTTTCTGTCTCGCACGGGATTTGTATCTGAAATTTCGGTTCCCCCATCAAATCTGGAACGATTTGCAAGACTTCAGGAGTTTTGTAGGATTATTGCAGACATGTGTTGGGGTTGTGTTGGGTGTGGTGGGGTTATGAGTTTCCAGACCGTCACTTTGCCCAGTTAAAACCTTCTACATCTGAAAGAGATTTTCAAAATGAAAGAAAAATTTGAGACTTTATAAGCTTTACTGTGAATGTGTAAAGTTTAGCGCACACACAAACGTGTGCATGATATCATACAAACACAGAGAGATGCTCTGCAGTACCATTTATGGGGTTCATTTTGCTATTGAACTTGCAGAGCTTTGCCTACACTGAATGGTGGCAGCACTGCGGTCCCCCTCAAGATGCAGCCTTAACTAGATCCTGCTCTGCTCATCAGTATACTGTTCCAGCAAGGAGACCTAGGAAGGAGCCACAACATCTGCCTTGCACGCGGACAGGCGACACTTTGAGCTCTGCGCTGTTCCACTGTGCCGTTTTGAATAATAAGGGTGCTGTGCCTTATTAGGATGCTCTGTACGTGGCAGGCTGCTGCTCCAGATATGAGCTCGACAGGCTGTGCGAGAGGGGTGTTGTGTCTGTGTTGTAGGAGAGCGGGAGACTGTCTGAAGGTTTGCTAATGCCTGCCTGCCGAGGGTGGGAGCAGGGATGGGATCTTCAGTTTTGAAATGGCAGTGAGAGCTAACGGTATGGAGTCTGTTGTCTCTCATTGTCAGCTGTAATGTCTTTCCAAGGCCCACTTGGGCTGGAGACTGAGATGTGGGGGGGTATTTGTAGACAATGGTGCCCACCTTGTGAATGCCTCAGGGTGGGCTGTAAACTAATCCCATGCTGGCATCCACAATAATTAGCTTGGCTGTTGTAGCACCACCAGCTCTTTTCCAGCCAATATCCCAGTAAGCACTGCTGCGCGGGCCGCATCTGGGTAGCTGGCCACACGTGTAGGTGCTCGGCCAGCAAGGCCGCCATGGAAAGAGATGAGAACGATCATTGCCTGACCTTTTCTCAGCGCGTCCATTTCCACGGTAACCCAACGCGTCGTCGGCTCAAATGAGCCGCGCTGCTTCCAGCTACTCACAGCCTGATAGAATTAACATGTTCATGTTGCTGGCCTGTGATTTTCCACCGCTGCAGATGGACCACACTCAGGTTTCACCCTCCGGTGCCCTCCACTTTTAGCGTGTCCTCGACACTGCGGCCACGGGTTTGATCCCCTTCAGGCAATGGTTAACCACCCAGCTACCCCCATTAGGCTAATAGCGCAATTACCGTTTCACGTTTATTTATAGCTCAGTTTAAACCTCTTCCCACCATTTACACGACTGTATATTTAGAGCCTCACCTGTAAGTACAGAAATATCCCAGGCCTCTTCCTGTTACCCCCTGCGTAATGTCGCGCTTTACTTAAATGTAATAAAACATATACACGAGTCGGAGGGGGTCACTGGAAGTCCCCTGTGTTCCCCTGGAGATTATGCTGTGTCTTTAAATGTCTCTAAATGTGGTGTTTGTTTACCTCAGTGTTCTCTCTCGCTTTCTGTTTTAGGATGCCTTCGTGGAGCTGTACGGACAGCAGAGAGGGTCGGTGTTCCACTGCTCCTGGCCCTATATAAAGACCATTTTTGGCCTGGCTGCTCTGGGAGCTGCTGGCGTCACCATCGGGGCATACTTCACCCAAAAGTGACACGGAGGGCCGGTCCTGTTGCTCCGTCCTGCCACAGAGCCCAACACATCTCCAAGCCTTTCCTGCTCCTGTGGTCTCAAGATGCTTTATACTCCACATACCTTATCCTCACTCTCTACACAACTTTAGAAGAGTAGCAGAATGAAATAAGCCTTCATATTTAGGGGGGTAACCATAACCATAATTTGGATGTAAAGTCAAAAAGTATTGTGTGATTGTTTTTATTTTTTTATATACTAGTGTGGGTCAATGACACGTGTTAACAGTGACAGAAAACTAAGCGGTGCTAATGTACGTACGGTTGCCAGTATCTGCATGGAGGGGGTTAAGAATTCATGCCCCACTGTGCTGCCGTGACTCTTGCTTCGAGCCTCGAGAGGTGGTGTGTCTCCTATTGAGCTCGTGAGCCCCTTGTGAAATTCAGGCACAAAGTCATTCTTTTCCACAACTGTTTGTGTGCTGGAAATGGAGGCGGGTCTATAACTGAACCGTTTTATGTTTGTCTTATTTTTGATAGTGAAAGGGGAAATTTCTGACCCTCAACTTATTTCCAAGTAGAATGATTCCTCCCCCCCGTGGTAAAATCGCCTTTGAAGTTGAAGAGTCCGTGACCGAGTCAATGTGCTCTTGGACCCGCTTTAATAAATTAATGCCAGAAGAAGTTGCGAGCTACCAACTGTGGAGTGTGAGGCCAGCAGCCAGTGGGCAGTAAATGAAATGAACAAAGACAGAGCAGATGCTCAAGGGAACTTGCACTCTGCTCTGCATGGAACCTGCACAGGATCCCATGTTGCAACACATTTTCAAATGGCTGCTGTTAGCGTGTGTGCTGGGGGTCCATCAGGAGAAGGTTCGACGATGTGGAGCTGGGTGTCCTCGCGTGGCTGATTGATGAGAACAGACCACTGGGAGTATTGCGGTTGAGGGCTTCTTTCTGCTCTGGTGAACAGAAGGCTTCGCTGAGCTCAGGTTCAGTCAGGTCGTGATGCTTCAAAGCCACCGGCGCAACCTGTAATCCACCGTCGTGCCATCCCTTCTCTTCTGCCACCTGTTTTCCCCGTTGTTACCATCCACTAAAAACTTGTTACATTTAGGGCCTTATTACTGGGATTCGAACCCAGTTCTGCTGTGCACGTAGCCAATTTGATCCTCACGCTGCCTGGCTCAGATCACCAGATTTATGGGGCTTTGCTCCTGGCCGAGGCTCTTCTCTCTGCGGGTGGTGAGCTCTGCATGTCTCCTGTGGCTCCCAGCATGCACCTCACTTCAGCTGCTACTGGCTGTGAGCTCCTCTGCTCATCGCTTTGCCTAACAAGTGAGAGAAAACCAACCCACCGACAAATTTCCCTCCTCTGTGTTTCAAGCAGCACCTGCTTATCGCTGTACACCTGCTTATGGCTCAGAATACTTGCTGAAATCTCTCAAGGCTACTACCAAAATTTATCTGGTGCGGCATAGACTGCTATTGTTGTTGTAGTAATAATAATAATAATAATATGTAAATCTCTTGCGCTCTCTCTCTCACACACACACACACACACACACAGAAACACACACACCGGTATAACAGTGTTATTTCTCCTGAATGCCACAGCTTGGAGATGAGGTGAGCTTGTAGGGTTGGATGGTGCGACATGACTCAGGCCACAGAGCCAGGAAAGCCAACCCTGAAGAGGGGCTGTCTGTCCAATCTCATCGATAATCAGCCCCAAGGAACGTAAAGGGGGTTTGTTCCTATGGAATAGGGGCTCTGCTGCAAACAGGCCGCTCTGCTGACAAAGATTGAATGAACGTCCTCAGTTCTTACTGTGCACAGGAAGAACTGGACCGGAAGACAGGACTCTGTGTTTCATTTGTGATGCCTTGTTATAACTGCATTTTTGTTACTCGTGGCAAATGGCTAATTTATGACTTTTTAACTTTTATTATTTAAACGGTTTTGTGAGTCTTGCTTGTTAATATTGTATAGTTTGTGTTGGTTGTAACGAACGGAGCGGTGCAGAGGCAGGTAACTGCTGCACAGGAGTCAGCTCGACACTGTCCGGGACTCGTGGGTTAGAACTTGCCGCAGTGTTTCCTGGGTAATGGGCCTGCAGAACTCAACTGGTGTAAACAAATGTCATTGTCTCAAATCCCGGTAGGAGTGCTGCTGTTGTACCCTTTAGAGGCACTGAAATTGAGTTGGTTCAGTAAAAGTTAAGTTGTATAAATCTGTAACAAGTCAAAGCTATATTTACAATTCTAAATGAATGACTAAATGTAGAAGTAGAGGCGTCTGGGAGTCGGCCTTACCTGCCAGGAAAATGCCGCTCTTTGGCAAAAATCCTGACAAGTAGAAGGGGATGAAGTTCAACATTTTCCTTTGGTTCTCTGAACTGTTAGAGAACAATGTGTTAACTTCATTTCTTCTGCACAGAATAGCCAACACAATTTAAAAAAAAAAAAAGAAAAAAGGTATTTCTGTAGCCGACTTTGTACAACGTGACCTTTTTTATTTTTTTAGTTTGCATCTGCTACTAATATATGATACATGAAAAGTTTTAAAAAAAGTATAACATTTATATAAAAATTATTGGCTCCCTAATTTTATGGTTAATTTATTATATAGTACCGAAATATACATTTATACCTTAACTGCTATACTGAATGTGAGCACTTAGGCCAATTCTCTTTGGGGCTGTGGTACTGTACATGTTAAGGTCTTTTAGCCTTTTGAGTCACATCTTATGTAATTTGCAGCTGCTATTGAAACCAGTAACCGTAGCGAAGGCCCTTTGTGACGCAACATTGGTATGTTTTCAACAGGTGGATTTTATACGATATCAAGCTGCTTATAAAAACAGCAAATACTGCCACTTGCAGGTTATAGCCTACACAGAGTACACTGCAAATGTACTTGTTTCTCTTTTTGTAAACCAAATAGCTTTAACGTTTAACGTAAATCGCCTTCCAAGCAGTGGCCGTGGAGTTTCGAGTTTGGAACTTGGGCTGGAAGAAAGGGGGCCGCTGCACTGACATTGGAAAGACTTGGTGGTGGACAAGTTACGAATGAGATCAATGAGACTTGTAAACAATCGTACAGTTGTGTCCCGAAAAAGCACTTGGTGTCCAACAAAGGCAATAGATGATACTTGTGTGGATCTCTTTCTTGAACTGTCATTCTGATCTAAAACAAAATGGAACTGCTTTGCTAGAGGGGAGCTGAAAGTCAAAATTTTGGCAGCGGACAGCGGAAACAACGAGAGCTGAAGATGGACGCCTTCACTGACCGGCAGTGAACGCCACAGTGGGCCAGTCAAGACAGGAGAGCTGAAGTCTTAAAGGCAGAGAGAATATAAGAAAGGGTGACAAAGAGAAAAAGCGCATGGGTCCTACCAGGATGAACTGCTGATTTTTCAAGTACAGGAATAATCTCAATATTTTACTTTTCTTTTAAGTTCTCTTTCTTAATACGCATTTTCTATGCTCCTTTAAGTTCAGTGACATTCCATTAGATGGGTCCCTTCCAAAAGTGCATCTGGGGTTTAAAAAAAAAAAAAAAAATTAAAAAACCAGTGTGCACATGAGGAAGGTGTAAATATGTACAGAGGAGAATGTACAGCATACTGGTTGGTAGCTGCTCCGTGTTGCCGAGATGCACTTCAGCATGAGATCCGGGGTCTGCAGTGAGATGTTGAGTGACTATGGAATCTGCTGGAACGACGACTCTGCTCAGGGGCCAGTGTTGTTAGTGTCGCACTCGCCTCCCGTCATCATGTCAGTTTAATTAATGTTTTTATGGAAAGCAGTCATCTATCATATTACTGCATGTTCCACACAATCGTTCCATTGCGCATTTCTGCTCTCGCTTTCCTTGTTGTCCACATATGAAATCGTAAATGTGACTGAGTAACAAGTACCACCGCCTTGCAGGCTGCATCCAACAGACGCTTTTAAATGACGGATGAAGAAGACGGATGATTTATCAGTCAGGGATGTGAAAAAGTTTTTTTTTGTTTTTGTTTTTTTTTTTTTTTACAAATTATTTTTGTCTCTCCGATACCTTGTGGCTGGTTTGTTTTGAGCATCCATTGTTTCTAGCTGTACAACCTGTATTTTTTGACTGCATCGAAGTGTTTGTTTTTTTTTCACGTTATATACCGATGAATGTTTCGCAGTTTTCTTCTAACTTCATGAGTTTAATTATTACACTTTTAATTATTATTTAAAACTGATTTCAGCATTGACGCAAGTGCTGCATTTTGACATACTGAAACATTAGCCAGCAGTTTCACAGCTGTCCAGAGCATCAGTCCCGCCAGGGAACGGGAACCTGTGCGAGTTCACAGCAGCTCAACACGGATGTACCTGTACGCTAATAGGCTAATTTAGGGATCTTCGACTTTTAACATTTTATACTAAATGTATTCCCTTGAAGAAAATCCTTAACATTTTACAAGTGTGTGTTTTTGAGTTTAGACTTTGAATGCTAATTCTTTTTTTAATAGCCTAATATTAAGAACATATTATTTTTTTGTATGTGTCTGTTCTGATTGTTGCTTTCTTGTAGACTTGTCAGTTTTATTCTCTATACAAAACTATGTAACTCAGAAAGTCATGTTTGATGGTGTAAACCTGCAAGCTACTTCAAAACGTCTGGTTGCAATTTTGTTCCGATGTAATTTATCTCCCGATTATAGCACTTATGAGTCGAAAGTACGTTGCCTTTTGTTATCTGTTTTGTACCAATGTCATAAGCTACTAGAACTGTTTTTGCATTAAAGTGACCTGGCCTTTTATCCCTGGTGTTACAGTGCACAACATCAGCCCTGCTGCCCCACCGCACCTCCCTGCCTTTAGGTACAAAATACACACATGAACAAGTGTGTGTTTAGCAGAGGTGTGTGTGTGGGGTGGGGGGGGTGGGGGGGTCGCTGCATATGCAATGAGCAGGAGCGTCGTCACCGTGGCAGCTGTGAGGCAACGTCTTCAAGGCTCCTTTTCTGATAGATGCTGGTTGTGTCTGTCGTTCTCCGACTTTCAGAGGCATTTACGGCGATGACTGCAGGCAGACTCGAGGCCTGGGGGCAAGTTCCCGATCTGTGCTCCCACTGGACACACTCCGCAGCCAAATTACACCTTTTTTCAAGTGGCTGATTCCGTGCCCAAATGTTCAGAAGCATGATGCAGTAAAACTGAAGTTGAATATTCCCAGGTGGAGGTTCTGAACTAATCTAACCTGAGTCCAGGCTGCTCCCGAACTCAACTCGCAGTGTGTGTGAGATAGAAGAGCCCAGGAAGAAGGAGAATTTTAAATGACGAACGGCTTTCGATAGAAAGCGAAGTTTGTTTTTTAATTTCATTTTCTAGGGCGGCAGCACTGCTGGGGCTTGAATGTAGGTTGCTGGGTAATTGGTGCTGAACGCTGCACTCGCATTTGGCACTTCAGCACTTGATGACAGTGGCAAAGTAAAGGATGTTTTTTTTTTTTTCCGGTCACGGTGTTCAGGACGGCTGGCAGGCACGTCTGCGCGTTTGTAAACATGAGCGAATCCGTGACAAAACCACTGGGAAACAAAGAGCAGCTCTGCTCTGTCTGCCCAGGTGAAGGGTGAAGGAAGGGATGGAGTGTGGAGGAGGAAGCTGTACCAGTTTACACTTCTTCTCAGGGCCTGTTCACTGGGAACGGCCGGCGGAAGGGCAGAACGTGCCTAATCTCCTTCTCCTCGGCTTTGGCGGTTGACGATACTGTCTATCCGTTGGCACATAAAAGCAAGCTGGAATATGGCCAGGCCATGTCCACATACCCCAATATTCTGTTCAAACACCTGACGTAGGCAGAAGGGCATTGAGCCCATCTCAGCCACACAGTATCCCAGACCACAGGACACGCTCCATGAAACCCCCAACTTCACGTGATGGCTTTTACTGAAAGGCTGGCTGGCTGGAGCAGATGATCTTGACCATGAAGGACACGCCAACCCCAGGGGGAGTGCAGTTCCGCATTTGTTAAAAATGCTCTGTGGTGAGAAGTAAGAGGGGAAAAAAAATGTTCCAACTTACCTCTTCTATCAAATACATGTTAAGAGCTTCTTGCAGTTCAGGAGTTTGCAATTTTCTGGCACTTAAAGCCATGCTTCTTGTATTTAATGGATTATATTTGAGAGCTTAACTGACTTGTGTTGAGAAGTATGCGTTTCTTTGTCCAGGTCTCATAATTAAAATGCAGTGTAAGTGACCGTGGGATCCATTCTAGCCAGGAAAGATGACCACCTCGGAAAACAAATTGGAAGACCTACCACTGGGAGAAACTACACTGCACTGAGCGGTGGGCATCATCTTTAACTATAAAAGAATATCTAACAATGTCAATAGTCTTTTAGATGGTGGAAAGTGTAAAACAAAGGTATTCTACCAGTGTACAAGTATGATGTAAAGAAAGTGGGCCAATGACACACAAACCGAAAACCAGTATATGAAATACCAGCTCTATAAAATAAAACACATAGTGAAAGTGGGTCAAATTGGGGACCAAAAAGGCTTAAAATGCTCTATACTTTTGAAAACCCAATGTAAAAATGATTTAAAACAAATTACACTGAGAAAGCAAAATCAAGGTGTGACTTGGACCATGAGCCAAGGAGGGAAGATGTGAGTGCAAGCTGGTAAACCACGACAGCCCTCATTTAATGCTTAAGATTTTATTTACTTCACAACATTCTTGAGTCTCGTTTGTCATGGAGGCTTTTTGGGCCTTTATTCTATTGCAATATGAATGAATACACATCAAGGCTGCAGCCCATTCTTGAGTGGTGAGCTTCATCGAGGGGTGGTCCTCTGCCAGTAGTCACTTTAGGAGACTCCCACCTGCCCTACGGCCCTCATCTACTTCCACTGGTTCTTCTCGTAATCCCAGTGTGTGGAGATGCCTTGGACAGGGTTGGTCCTCATGTCGAGCATCCGTTTGGTCTGCTTCTCCACCCACTCCTGAGACAGAGTCTGGGGCACGTCTCCGTATACTGCAAGACGCAAAGTTAGGTTTCAAAACAAACAGCTTGAGGCAAGAGTCAACCGTTCGCCTCAAACTAGACAACCTCCCCAAGAACCAGTGACCTTCAAGTGAACGCACGACTTCCAAGCCTTCAAAAATCCCCGTGTGATTAAAAAAACTAAATTTAGTCCCTAAAGATGAGGCATTTCAATAAATCAGACGACAGCACAATCAACCGAGAGGCATGAGTAAAATGTTCCACAGCAGCCGCCTTAGTGAGGACTGTACTCGTACCTTGCTTTCCCTATCACACGTTTTAATGAGTAAAGTCGGTGAAGGAGGGCACCGTGCTGATCGAGGGAAATGCTGGCAAAAGAAGATCTAAAGCATGTTAAAAATCTCTCATCGAATAATTCTTGCACGGCTACTCTGGGTGGTACCACAGTCGTCGTCGTCTGACTGAGAAGAGGACTTGGACATCAAACGGTTAACTGCGTTCGTCAACAGCAAACTCCGCGACTCGGATCCAAACCAAGTTGTGACACCTTAACCGCCAGGAGCCCAGACAACGGCAGAGGGAGCTGCTAATTGCCCAAACAGCTCTGGCAGGCGGAAAAACAAAGCAGTTGATGAACTCGCTTTTGCTCCTGGCTTCAGGCCACAGCACCAACAGCTCGGCAAGCGAGATATGCAAATGACCAGAGCGACCGAAGGCCCCAGCTTTCGTTGACAGGGGAAGGCGACAGGGAAAGGTGAGTCACCCGGGGGAGCCGGGAACAGGATTTTGGACTCTACCTGCTCCTCTTACACCTGCCATGTTTTGCATTGCTGATTCTGCAACGGCACATTTTTAATGCGACCACGTCATTATCTAATAAGGGCTTATAATACGTGCTCCTCGCCTTGGTACGATATTGTGCAGTGTGCTGCCCTGCAGGATCCACTCAAGTTTTTCTGTGAAGTTGCAGTATGTCGGCATGTCTTTAGACTCATTGCGTGCCGTCTGTTAGTATCAGCTTCCCTGCAGATTTGCTGTACCTTCTTCTGGATAAGGAACCTCATCTGCAAAATTCAAATGTGAAACATCAGACAGATGCTTCTGGAAGAGTAGGTTTGCTGGAAAGCACATCCAACTTTTAACTTGCGATACCTTGCTCTGATATTGCCCAACTGTCATGCCTCAGTTGAAAAGAAAACCAAAGGGCTTTTCCCGTTAAAGAAAAAAACTCCCACAGTACAGCTAGACGTTCCAGACACGGAGCCGGATGGGAGACGTGTGTCCTTTTCAGTTGGGGAACAGTTTCAAAACATTCTTCATCACCTGCCGAGACCCTGATGACGGTGAATAAGCGATGCAGCCTGCAGCGACACCTTACCTCCCCACCAGTCCAGGCGGGAGCTCGGCTCTGCGGGAATCTCCTGGCTATTCACATCACGCCGCGGCGGCTGCCATCTCGGCCTCAAACCCAATCTCAACAGCTGCCTACGATGAGCGTCAACCAGCCAACCCTGAACGCGCAGGGGCAGCCGGTGGCAGCCGGCTGTGACCGATGGAAAAGCGGCAAGGAGGTATGCAAGCAATGGGAGAGGTTGGCAACACAGGCACCACCATCTCCTCCTCCTCCTCCTCCTCACCCCTCCTCCACAGTCAAGTCTGACTGCATTGCAGTGGAAAGAAAAGAAGCTCTGTGCACCAGGCGGGAATGGGGGGGAGAGTACCAAGGGACCCCACAACTGACAGTGATAAAGCTTCAGTATCTAATTCTTTCACCTCTGCTGCAAACATGAAACGTCCAATTGTTCCGGCAAAGGCACTGTGCATCTCTCAGCGTGAGCTGCAGGTTTAAAGAAAAAAAAAGGGGGCACCTCCCGCCTCTGCCTGAAAACGCAGCGCGACGCCATCGTCAGGCACATCTGCACACATGAAAGGGAGCAGAAGCGAGACTGAACGCAGCTGAAAGAGCCGGGCCGGGCCTCTGGGGAGCTGAGGCGGGCGGGCCTGCAGCCGAAACGCACGTCTACCTGAAGCGGCGAGGGAGGGCGGGGTGCCGCTGAGCAACTGACTGAGCGACCAGTAGTCGGGCAGGCGGCCACACCCACCGTATAGACGCTGCCACCACACCACCAGTCCGGTGAAGCCCAGGAAATAGAGGATTGCGCCGATAACGGTCTTCCACTCGTTGGAGCTCTTGCTCATCTCGGCGTAGGTGAGCTCGTAGGAGAGACGGTACACTGCGGAGCACAGGGAGAGGCACGGTCACTGTTTGCGCAGCACACCCCCCGCAGTGAGCTGCGTCTTTGCATTCACATCTAGCGCCTCCTGAATCTGGGTCAAACTGCGGTTCGGGATTCTCCAGTCCAATCCTGTCCTCGGCATTTTTTGACCGTCCTTTGAAAGGTTCACAGCCCTGCGGCCCACCCGTCTCTAAATGACACTCGTACAATGACAGCAGCAACACAAATTTTCACACAGCCAAATATATGACTTTAAGGCAAAGATAAAGACAAATCCGGTGGCCAAAAATAGAACAAGTTCATTAATGGCTGCAGTGTGCATCCCAGACTTTCCCCATCTTCACACGGCTTCTTGTACTCTGCCGCCACCGTGTGGACCCCCTGCCAGCACACATCCCTGTAAAGGTTTGATGCCCTCGTAAGGTTAACAACACTTGATCATTAAAGCGTGGGCGTGTAGCGAAGCAAGCCTTATTTTAAGGTGGGACTTTCTTTCAGGAATGTTTGTTCTGCTTTTCTGAGGTTAATTTTCAAGCAGGCAGACCCTGGGGCGGGTGCTGACATGCAATAATGTAGGAGCTTAAACGGGCGCAGCTGAAAGTCGGAAATAGCATGGAAATAATTATTTCTTAATAAATTCCAGTATAGGTAGCAGACATTATTGGATCCTGCAAAAAGACTAAAAAAGGATTTTGTGAATAATTTACAGTGGCGCAGTGAATATCACTGCTGCTTCACAGCACCTGGGCTGTTCAGGCAGTGTGTGTGTGTGTGTGTGTGTGTGTGTGTGTGTGTGTGTGTGTGTGTGTGTGTGTGTGTTTACACCCTACAGTGAACTGGCATCCTCATGCGTAGTTTCACAGCCCAGCAGACTTTTAGTTGTAACCCTGATTATACAGCGGTGAAGGACGCCAGTTTTTCAATACTGTGTTTATGAGAATAAATTTATTAAGTCACTGAATTGGCACCTGCAGCCTCTAAGAAACAATGCAAATCATAAGAAGATGTGCTGCTTGAGTCTGAACCTGCAGTTCTCCTCAACTGTGACCATGTTTGCCAAAAAAATATACATTGATTTGTTTCCAAAGCTTCCAAAGTCACAAGCTGCAAATCTACTGTAAGAAGGTCGCGGAACAATGAAGAGCTTGTGTAGAGATGTACGCTCTGGGCGGGCACGACTCTCAAGGGGGGCCAGATCAGGTTGCTGGAACAAAAGGTAGGACCGAGACAGCTGGAAGGTTACTTCCTGTTCCACAGTAAATCACAGTCTGGACCCCACATGGAACAGAAATTGTCACACTTCAAAATGGTTGCAAAATCAATTGCGCAACAGTGAACAGCAGCTCTCACAGTTAAGAAAAAATAAAAATTGTTGGCCGCTTTTGTTCATGTCTAATAGTCATCTTTACGTTAGTTACTGAACTGTTAACTAGCAGCTAATTACCGTTCACCTGAAGCTGGTATCAAGTAACTTCTCCCCTGAAGTCCAAAGGACACTAATGTACTGTGACGATCTTGACATTATAAATCACCTTGGACAAAGGAGCTAAATAAACAATATCAGATTGATCAGAGTACATTTCCTTATCTCCAAATGTTAAAATACAAATATTAATGGGCCATTTCAAATATTTGCATACCTTAATAATATTCATTTTGAAATGTTTCTGTTCCTCGTGGACCTTTTAATTATTTCATGTAATGTCACTTGTGCCCAACACTAACTTCATGGACCCCCCTCCCCCCCACCACTTGTCAGTGATGTCATGCGGAGAGAAGATGCCCCTGGTGCAGGTGCCCTTACATGCCAGCTTCTCCTCCTTGGTGAGCTTAGTCCAGGGTCCCTTCTCCTTCTCCTTCAGCTTCTTCTGCTCTGCATTGAGGCTCCTCACGAAGGGGATGTCTGGCAGCGGTGTGTCCAGACGGTTGCAGTACTGCGGCTGGGAACAGTCCAGCACATCGGCGCTGACCTCTGGCCAACACAGAGGGTAAAAGCAGTGGTGAGACTGGGCTGCAGCATCACAGAACTTCCTGACAGAAAAACCTGCATCTGGGGGACCTGCAGCTGACCACACAGCAGGTAACCTGAAATTTGAGGAGCAATTTTTTTTTGTTCTTCCTCTGCTGGGAATTTACAAACAACACAAACGTGAAAACATGCTTAAAATGAAGATTTGAACAAAAAGCATCTTTTACAAACTTCTCACAATTAAACTGGGATCATGGCTCCTTTTAAATGTGGGAAAAGTAGACATGGCACCACCTGCTGCTCAGTGAGCACAATCACACTGATCTTACGTGTGGTTCTTACGTTCTTACACTGAACCCTACGTGCTGGTTGTGTGTTTATGCCAGCTTTTCCAGAAAGTGGACAAAATTACAGAAACACCACATGAGAAAGGGGTTTAGCTTTGAAGTAACTAAATGACAAACGAACACGGCTGCAAAGATAAGTCACATTATGTTTATTGCCAATCGGCAGTATTTGTTTCTATGAAAGGGGCTGGATAATTAATAAGAGTCAAGGGCTGTTTGTGGAACAACCTTAGCAGGTATACAAGGGAGCAAGAAATGAAGTTCCTCAGGTATGTGATATGCAGAATAGGGCGAAAGAATATTTTAGAAGAAACTACATAAAAAGACAACAGACATAAATGAAGACAAACATAACATTAAAAAAACAATCTAGAAGACAGATTAATATAAACATGTCAGTGGCATGGAAAACTGTTCATGAGCTTAGTTTTGGTCCTCAGGCTATGGTCTGCAGTGATGTTGTGAGCTCTGCTGATGCACTATTTGTTGCAGGTGGTCTGGATGATGGGTAGTGAGGTCCTGGTGAGGGACTGAGGAGTTTCCACGTCAGAACAGCCTCAAAAGTAACGGCAGCACGTGGGAAAACACAGACAAACTGCTTAGGCAAAGAGGAGCAGCTATGAAATGCCACAAAAATACGATCTCAAAAAATGAGTCGGCACCTCTGTGATCCAGTCTAAACAATAACTGTACTTTATGAGCTTTGCAAAGCTGGAATTTATGGCAGGGCTGCCTTTTGGAAACCGCTTGTAAAAAAACGCATAAACCTAAACAGTGCAAATCCTGGACCCCTGAAGAGTGGAGTAGGGCAAAAGGGTACGATGAGTCATCTTTCACCCTATTTCCTACATCTAGACAGGTTTACATCTGGAGAAAGCCAAAGGATGCCTTCAGCTCACAGTGTCTGTTACCAACTGTTAAACATGGTTGGGGATCTGTAATGGTACCAGCTGCCATCTGGTGAAAGTCATTACGTCCAATGACTGGTGCAATCACTGTTCCTATATTCCAGGGACCGTGATGCCCCCACACATTGCTAAGTGGTTTGACAAACACCAGGATGAAATTAAATGCCTTCCTTGCCCTCCCCACTCACCAGATCTGAACATCACTGAACCTTTATGGGAAGTTCTGAAAGAAAATGTCCTCCTCCTTGATCCACAAAGATCTGGAGGCATTTCCTTTTGGAGAATGGTGCCGTATCCCTCCACACACAGTTCAGGACTTGTATGACAGTATTCCAAAAAGGACTGAAGCTGTTCTGAAGGTGACGGTTGGCCACACCCCTTATCAAGTTCTGGCTATTAATATACTGTGAAGTGTTTCTGTTATTTTGTCCCCCTGCTGTCTCTTTGTTGTTTATAGGCTGTCAAGAGTAAACAAGTTGACCAGAATGTAACGAACCCCAGCAAAACCTGAAATTTGTAATACGTCTCCATATTTTTCCATTCCTCGGCCCAAATTATCTGCACTTCTTAGCCCGCAAGGCATTTGCAGTCGCTGTGGAGATGCTCACCTTTCCCGTGGGCAGCTTGCACACAGCGGCCAGTGGACAGCGCCCTCCAGAGGCCCCTCTGCAGTCCACGCATCACCGCTTGTGACGCCAGCATCTGGACAGAGGAAGAGGTCACAGCACAGGGGACATTTTGGTGACTGGTGAGGTAAACTTTGGACTGGGGATGGGGGGGCATCTTATCTGTCAAGGCACAGTCGTAACTTTGCAAACTGTCATCACTCAGCCCAGGGGGTGACACTGGTAAGGAGGGAAAAGCTGGGGTATAATCTGGGGGGCTGCATAAATGGGTAAATCAGCGTAAAGTTGTGTAAAACTCTCACGTTTTAAGCCACTTTGGAGAAAGGTGTTGGCTAAATCGAGCCATTTTCTGGATATGCTAATCTGCAGCCCACCACTGGGCCACCCAATTGTACACTTTAACTTCCCGTGAAACGCGTTATGCCACCTAGTTTTATACCGTGTCGGCATTTAAAGTTCTCTGCAGAACAATGAAATGACAACAACGACGGTCTGCAGTGCGCTTCCCGAGTCAGGAGCCACTTTCACTTTCGCCGCCCTCGCTGGGGACGGGATGTGGGGCACGAAGCCGCGCAGGACCGGGGTACCAGGTCGTACGGGGACACCGCGCGCGCGCACGCGACACTCGCTCTCTCCGGAAGGGCGCCCTGCAGCTCGCGACAGGTGGGTGGCGCCAGGACCGAGCGCGCCCGCGAGTCGTCACAAAGCGCTCCGGGTTGGACGCGCGCCGCTGCGCGCGCGCACTGCTAAAATTATACTTGTGGTGGCGGCGGCGGGAGGCGCGTGACAGTGGCGTTTAGCATGAGGACGTGCGGACGTACACAAACATGCGGGGGAGCGCGCGCTACCGCACGCAGTCTCCTAACGCACGTTAAACAAGATAATAAATAATAAATAATAAATTCAACGCGTTCATTTGCACTATTCTAACGCTTTATCCCATGGCTACTTTATAAAGGTCATGGTCGCATCAGGAATATTTCTCTTTCCTCCACAGGTGTCCTGCACTTGAACGTGCAGAGCGCGCAAACGCTTTTTTTATCGCAAATTTGTCCGTTATTTTATTAATAAGAAGCGTAACGCAACAGGATTCACCCTGAAGTCAAAATTTAAACCCTGACTGCCGAGAACTGAGACGTGAGAAATGTCAACTTGTTAAAAAGCGATTGCGTACTTTCTGTTAATTGTCTGTAAAATGAAAAATGGCAAAACTGGTTGATAAGCATGATAAAAATGCATTTATGGATACATTATATTTAATTGCAGACATTTATTAATTGCGTTTCTCTGTAAGTATGCATGGTAATGTATGTCAGTTTAAGGACTAAATATGAGCCGAATTAAATTGAGAGCGCTACCCTCTGGTCGATATCATTTAGAAAATAATGGTTTAGTGTTGAAAAAGGACATTTATTACCTTTAGCTTCAGTGACTGTGCCCTCGAAGTGGTGCGTACGTGCGGCAGCCGCGCTCGGGTATGGATCACATTCACTACTGAAGTCAGGTGTGTGTGTGTGTGTGTGTGTGTGTGTGTGTCTGTCTGTCTGTCTGTCCTCAACAGAGGGCCGGACCAATCAGAGAGCGGGCCGCGACAACCCGTCCAAGCGACACTCACTGTGTCCCAAATCCAGCGACACGGGGAAGGAGCGAGATGGCACGCGTTACGGCCAAAGCCAGCCGCCCCCACGGAAGGTTGTCGGTTCGAGCCCCGTGTCCGATTCCTTCCGTAGTGCCCTTGAACAAACTACTTAGGCTGGATGTCCTATGATATGTGATAGAGAGGTCAAATTCTGCAGTTGTTCTGGATAAAACCGTGAGCTGAGTAACACTTTGATACAGCGCGTGAGCGAGCTCACGCATTTGAACAAACACAGGATGTCAAACTTCCGTCTGTTTCTCGGTCCTCTTGGCGATTCGTTTAAACGTCTATACGCATTTAATACTTATTATTACCAGTTACATTGTTAGCGTAAGATAACTGGAAGCTATAGCTTAATGTTGAACTTGATTTTTTTTTTTTTTTTTCATTTTATCTCGGTCGATTGCAGGTCACAAATTTTAGCTCGGGTTCATTGCGCGTCCTGTACGTATTTCATACATTTACAGCGAATAAAGTTGTAATTTTGTGAGGAACGTTGAGAACAATGTCTTCTGGGCGCCCTTGTGGTTTCCATGAACCGAGACGGAACATAAGCGATAAATATGTAATTTTTCACACCTCCGGGAGGCACCGTTATGCTGGTGTCTGCATTTACTTTTCTTTATACTATTTTAAGTTGCCCAGCACAGTCGATATTCGATACACGCCATTTAAAAGCATGAAATCGAACTAATAAACACTAAAGCGCCTGGAAAACATTTGAGTTAAAATATTGTGATGATTTAAAAGTACGGACGTATGTGCAGCAGTGATTTTGTGTTCGCGATATCGTGACATTTTAATGAAAATACCAATTTACAGTAAATGATGAGGGAAAACAGGTTGCCCATGATTTGTGACACGTATAAGGATCTATTGACAGCACTTAAAGGTAAAAAGTCTTCTTCGTCTCTCCATGCCCCTCCTTCTTCAGCTCTTCCCTGAAGATTTTTCCTCATTCTTTAAATATACAACTGATGCCATCATCAGCAAGTTCTCCTGTCAGGGAAAATCTTCACTTGTTGCCAAACACCTACTTTGGTGTTGTGTGTTTCGCTGGTGATTTTCTCTCTGGTTGTTCACCTGTTGTTCAGTTACCTGTATATTCACCTGGTGTCTCGTTTCCCATGTACTCTATATTGATCTAGATGCCTGACTCAGTCTGTTGTAGTTTTTGATATGTACTCTGCTTTGCTTTTAATTCATTGTAAGTCAACTTTGACCGCATTTCAGAAAGTTGCCGCTATCTGAGACTAGTGTTCATTTTGTTTTAAATTTCTTTGATGATATCTGAGTTCACGTTCTATAGCTCACTAGGCCGGACTTATAATTGTGCTAATCTGGGCAGGAGCTAGGGGCCTCGAAATTTGTCCAAATAAATACATTTATTATTATCATTATTATTATTATTATCATCATCAGCATGTAAGGTTAGTTTGTCGCAGGGACATTACACATGGAGACACAATCAGGTTGTTTGGCGGCGGCGATCGAGAGGAAGCGGGTGGAAGTTAACTCGCTGCCGGCTGCGGGCAGGGTTGAGGTAACTGCGTTCGTTCGTGAGGGCCAGGGTAAATGCCTGCAGCAGCAAAGGGTCCGAGTAGGTAACTGGTCAGGAGCGAGGGATTGGAAGATAGAGGTAGACGTGGTTAGGAGATTGCAGGTCCCGCAGTGTATTGCGATGACTACACTGAGACCGGATATGGTGTTGTACCCGGAGGCTAGGCGAATAGTGTACTTCATAGAGTTGACGGTGCCGTTTGAGGACGACATTGAAGTAGCGTATGAGAGGAAGAAGTTGAGGTATGATGACTTAGTGGCTGAGGCTGGTGAGCGTGGGTGGTGGGCATATGTTAAGCCGGTAGAGGTAGGTTCCAGAGGCTTCGTGGCAAGAACTATTACTTCTCTGCTGAGTGGGTTTGGAGTTAGAGGACGTAAGCTAAGGGAGGCGGTGAAGGAATTATCGCTAGTAGCTGAGAGGGCCAGTCAGTGGCTGTGGTTGAGAAGAGCTCACCTAGAGTGGGGCAAGGTGGGGTAGGTGGGATACTGGGGGCCACATGGACCTTTGACCTAGTAGGCTTGGAGGGGGGTGGGTCTGGGACGCCAGGCCTTACTGCTGAGCCATCCGGAGGTGTCGTGGGCCCGAGTCAGCGAAACACCGATGAAAGATGGTGCCTACCTGATGACCCCGGTGAAGAGTTTAAAAGGTGGCGTGTTAGAGTTGGAGGGTGGTAGGTGGGTATGGTAGGGCTCTATGCTTCATCCCAAGTGGGTAAGCGCAGGATATGTCAACTTATCCTGTATATTTGTAATTATTATTATGTATTCCTTCTAATCTTTTGCGACTCCCCAGGACCCATTAACGGCCACAAATTATGTTCAAATTGGGGAAAAAGTGCTGGACACTTTTTGTCAGGTTCCAATTAAAGAAGTGTTTAATTTGTTCAGTTACATGTCAGTCATACTTATTTTTGTACGCTGATTGGTTCAAGGTTCTGTCAGTGGGAGGGGATACGAATCCCGACGTCACCGAGTAAGGTGGTGGGCGGGAGGTTTGAAGAGGGCGGCGGCGGTTAGGAGCGGGAACCCCCTTACTGAGGCGTCGCTGACTGTTCGTCAGACCCCCCCCCACGGTGGGAATTTCGCGGTTAACGTGGGCATAATAAGCAAGTTTGTCCCTTTTTGAAGTGACTCGCAGAGAAATGTGTTCATTCAGGGGTACAAAATCCCACGTATGAGCGCTGGTGCAGAGAGCGCAGTTTTGAGGCCCGCAATGGCGCAGGACGGCGGAACCGTCTGGCTCTGCCACCCGACCTGAGCCCGACAAAGGATCGATTTTTGGGCCACGTTTCTGTTGTTTTCTCACGTTAAACTTTGTCTCAGGTCGGGTTTCGTTCCTCATAAGTGAAAGTCAAGTATTACTTCATGTTTTCATCTGTTTTATTCGACGACATTAGCAACTCGGCTGGCACGCGCTCCCGCTCTGGCCCGTGACTGACTGACTGACTTCACAATGGAGGAAGTTAACAGAAAACTTGCAGAAGGAGAACTTGTCATGAAGATCGCTGCCAACGAATGTTCTCCTATCAAGTCCTTCAGTGTTGGATACTATTGACCGGTAAGAACAACAGTTTATTATCTTACTGGCTGTGCTGTGGTCGTGGGCCGCTGTGCAGATGGGCGACTGTTTACGGCCTCATAATGGAATACAGTCTGTTACAGGATAGTATTGATTCCCTGTGAAATAATTACATAGAAACGTATAATAAATACTTGCGTATTGGTTTGTTGGTTCATACTATGATCCGAGAGTAACTGAAACCAGTGAAGCTTGTGCATATTTGCTGATAGTGAATATAACGTGGCGTCGGTTTTGAAGGTGGAGCAGCTGTAGGTGGTGAAATTATGGTGCAGGTAGGACCCCAACTGTAACTTAAGACCAGGGTCCCCACCCCTCCGTCTGCCCCTTCTCTCTCTGATTCTTCTTTCTGTCTATGAGGTCTTGAGGATCTTGTCTTGGTCAGTTGAAGACCTGGATTTCCACATCCATCTCCTCCATCCATTCTGGGATTTCTAGCAAGGCCTTGTTCCCTACATGTCATTTCTTCTCAGTGAACCACCATGTGTCCTTTTGACCATTGTCCCCCCTCCCCTTTCCTTCAAAAATCTTTGAACCTAAATTTTACAGTCTCTTATCTGAACTCATACAGTCTCGATTGATAACAGTCTGGATTCTTTACAGGCTTCAGATGTCTCTCTCACTTCTTCTTAACGTTTGTTGCGGCAAACTGTTAGTCATTGGATCTTCTGAAATAGAACGTTAGAACAGCATGGAAGTAAAAGGATTGCCACTGAAATGCTGTGAATTTTAAGAAGGTGGAACTTAACAGGTATTTTAGTGAAGCTCATTCTTTGCCATCAGTCTTTTTATAGGACTTGGCACCAGGTCCTCCACTGTCCTTCTATAACCCTTCTCTTAGCTTGGCCATTTCCTCTCATGGCTTCTTTTTTTGCTATGCAACAGTTAGGTTGTCCCTCTATTTCTCCAGGTGACCAGACATATTCTTTACTATTACAGCATGTCTGTGTGACGCTACATCTTAAACTCTAAGACTGAGATCCTCCGTCTAGTTGTTGGACCTGTAACAAGCTTTATCAAACCTTGCTCATTTACCTCCTCAGTTGAGTAACAGTTGATTCATGTCCCTGCTTTTCTCAGCACATTGAAGCTATGACTTGGTTTTGCAAACGCCTTCTGTATAACATTTGTTGAAAGTGCCTCCATCCTCACACCTCGTTCCATGCAGCTCCTGTGCTGGGTTTGGGTGGGTGTTATGTCGCTGTGACCACTGTAGCTCCCTCCTGTTTCGTTGTGTGGATAAGACCCATACAATTTCAGCACCCTGATACCTGCTCCGCCACCTCTGTCTGCTTGGTGGTCCCATGAGAGGCTCATAACTTAAGTGGTCATTTCTTGATTTTAGACTGATGTGATGGAATGAGCTCCTTCTGTCCCTCAGAACTGCTGAATTCCTCTTGGTGTTCAAGAAGGGTCTTAAACTCATCACAGACACCTACATAAATGTATCCAACACCAGTTGCTTTGCTATATATATGGTTATGTAGGTGGGATTTGAAACATACTTCTACTGGGAGCTACAGAAGGGCTGTGTTCCAGTAAAGTGGTGGTGTTAAAGCACGACATGTATAACTATGTGTTTAATTGTACTGTATGTAAAGGCAGGTATGCAGATGCAGTTGAGGCTAGAGATCCCTCTTTGTGGCAGAACAATGACAGGCACAGAAATGATCAGGTAGAAAAATTCAGTAGCATCATTTTTATTGTAATCAGCAAAAATGAAAAAAAAAAACTACAGCACATACTACCATTATAGTGTCAATTTCATGCCAGTTGTGTGCATTTACAATGGGGGGGGGCATTCCTGCCCTTAAACAATATATGCCATGGTAGAAATTACAAAAAATTAAATCTGCAGTTTTACAAACATGATTTTACATCTTCATACACAAAAAATAGACCTTTCTCTGGCACTTAAGTTGCTTTAATATTTATTTACAGTCTAAGAGTACAACAGATTTGTTGCTGCATGCCTGCATGAAGTGAACAGATGTTGGGTGTTCAGACAGCCGCTGCTCTTCGCACTGTGAACATTAGCAATTGTTAGCATTGTAGTCCATCCCCGTTTACCCCGACAATCCTAACCATTCAGAATAAATAAAGCTTTGAATAATTGTCTTTACAGCATATTTCAAGCCATTGTTAATGAGAACAAAGACCGAAGCTTAAACGCACAATTCAGAAGTTAGGTGTTAATGCAGTGACGGTTTATATCCTTTTGGTTTTTTCTTGTAAAGACTTTCACATTCAGCCGAGTTGCTTGTGAACATTCTTTACCCTGGTGGCCGATGATAACGGGGGACAAGGCACTCGTGACGAGGGTGCGGCAGGTGCCCCCCCCCCCAATCCCAGTAAGAGCCCCTCCACAATCTTGAGGGCAGACCATCCATTACACACCCCCAGCAGCTCATCCACGCAGCTCCATCTAGCACGTGCCTGTGTGACCCACGTGAGGAGAGAGTACAGTGCTGACAGGGAAAGAAGGTGTGAGAGGAGAGAAATGGTGCGAGTTCAGGGCAAACAGTATGAGGGCCTCATTACTGAAAATACAAAAATTGTTGCATGCGGGAACTAGGAGGTGATGTGGTTGTATAAAAAGGCAAGTTTATGACGACAGACTCCCTTTAGTAGGAAGGAAAAATAAAACCCACTTGGAGGGGGGCTTATAAAAATAATAAGTCACCCGTTCTTAATTTCTTCATTGGTTGTCCATCAGTTCCTAACATTCCTGGCCCTGTCTCAGACTACAGTCCGCATTCTGTGAGCTGCACTGCCCCCCCCCCCCCCCCCCCCCCCCCCCCACCACCCTGCTGCAATCCCCATGCAGACTCCCAANCCCCCCCCCCCCCCCACTGTCCGAAGTTCCCGTACAGCAGTTGTCACTCTGCCTCGCTCTCCTTCCTGTTGGCACCTGTGGATGATAGAGAGAAGCAGGTCACACTGGTTGCTGGGGATCTCTGTTGTTCCTCAAACAATAGCAGTAAAGATGGTGCTCAGATATGAACTTTCCTCTCTATGAGCTGTGCTACACCTTTTTTTTTCCCCAGCACACAGCAGCTGTGACACTTATTCACACTCACACAGAATTGTTGCTAACAAAGTTCCCCTGTGGGTCCAGCAGGCCCAGTAAGAAGTCTGTTACAAACACATTCATCCATCTGTTTAGGAATCTTTTTTCCTGGAAATCTGTGCAGGTTATTTAAAAAAAAAAAAAAAAAAAAAACCTTATCTTATATCTTAAGCAGCACCTAAATGCAGCAAGAAATATTCCTCCCTCACCTGGACACATTTAGCAAAATGCTTATCTGTACTGAACACTTACATATTCTGTAATACATTAGTGCCTGTATAAACATCTCTGTATTCACACTACAGTAAACAGTGTGTGTGGGGTGGGGAAAGTAACAGATATAAATGGTTCTTTTTTATCATACGTTGTCAGAGACAGTTAACGTGAATTAACTAGTCAGCTAAAGAAAACAGGAAAGATGACGACTTGCTTGGTAAAAAATTGGTTTGGTGTTTGAGTAAATTATACCACCTTGAGGGACCAGAGACATGGAAAGGTATGAAATGAATGATTTTGCAAAGGTTAACAATCCACACGTGCACATTAATGAAAGGGTGCAGTGAAGTAGAGCAGGACTTCACACAGTTACAGGTTAGATGCTGAACGAGGGGGGTGGGGTGCGTCAGCCTGTCTGCCCGCAGCAAGAACACAGCCGTGTGGTGACTACATGACAACAGCATGTCTGTATGGAGCATTTTTCATCGGTGTCACAGCACACTTACTAACACTGATTCAGTCACACGGGGCCCAAATTTGAAACTCCACCAGGGTGGAATGAGCTGCCTGTCAACATTCAGCAACCCACCTCTGATCACGCTGCTGCATAAACGGGCCTGTCACGACTGCAGTCGTTTCCCATCAATTCTGCGCTCAGGCGACGGTGGCATCAGACTAACGTCAACAATCACGTCTGAATGTAAAGCTCGTCTGTTGCAAAACGCACTTTTTCCACTCTGAGCTGTATGTGACTTTGGAGAGAAGCATCTGCTAACTGAATAAATGTAACTTTAGTTTTTCCCCTTTGTGTTTCAGGCCTTGAGAGGAGGACAACAGCCACGAAGGGGGGCTTCAGTCGGAACCCAGGCAGAACATTCCGGGAGGCGTGTCACACAGCTGCAGCAGGCGGGTGCGTCACTCACGCTGCTCCATGCCCTGGGGACAGGATGCCAAGGCCTACCTGATGGGCTCTACGGTGAGGGGGAGGGGGGGGTGCGGGGTCCGCGGGCTCAGGGGCGTTGAGCATCTATACCTGCTGGCGTGAGCACCAGGGCCTGTAGGATGTCAGACAGGGAGACGATGCCCACGATTTTGGCGTCCTCGTCCACTACCACCAGTCGGTGCACCTGGAGGGGGCGCAGTTGTTAAACCTCAGTCTTTGCTGGATCAAATCCCCAATCCTGCCTTGTGCCTGTTTTATTGCAGTAATAAACTGTCTGATGCAGTCAACCACCTATGGGCATCTGTACATTTCCAGTGTTGTAAATAATGACAGAATAAAGCTTTAGTGGGTTTAATAAGAAAAAATAAACTCAGCAACTTTAACACTGTTCTAACACTGACCTCTTAGCCTTATTTTACTTTTAACAACTTAATAGCATTTTACTGTGGCCCACTTTTAATTTCTTTTGTACAGATTATTCAAGTGAAAAATCCCTTTCTTGTCCTTTATTTTTCCGAGTTGTTTCTACATTACTGACAAATTGCTGTTGCAATAAAAGGTTTTTCTGAACAGTTAATTTAACAATTCAGGTGAGCTTGTATCTTGTTTGTAAATAAATACTTAGTCAACATACATGTACACGTATACCCCAGTAACTGGTTCCTAGAAATGGAATAAATGCCTCAAACTAACTGGATTGTTGACTTTCTTATGCAGAAAATTGATTTGTTCCGAGTTCATCCAAGAAACCCCAGTTCATTTCCCCAACACCGAACACCGATGAGCTAATTAACAGGTGTGTATTTATATGCTGAACTGATTTGACCCTAGAAGACTGTTTGGGTGCCCACCTCTGCTTTGACGATCCGGTCCACGATGGTCTCCAGCGTCTCCATCCTGTTGCACTTCATCACGCCTTCGAAGTACTGAGACCGATGGCGCAGCGCCTGCGTCACAGTCAGGTCCAGGTTGTTGTACGTCTTCTCAGCAGCCAGGTTCTGTGCACCAAATGGAGGTCAAGCAGTAACGCTGCTATTCTACATTAACACTTGTTTATTTCCCTTTTCTTCAAAGCGACTTCCAATGTTTCTGCATTTATTGTGCAGGGTTATTTTCACTGGAGCTACTTAGTAACTTGCACATGGAAATGAGCAGGATTTGAATGTAGCAGCTGTAACCACAATGAAACAAAAAAAAATTTAAAAATTGAAGGTGGATGTACTTACTATGACATCAAATTTGGAATAAATGTCAACAACTTTTCCTGCAACAAATAAAGAAAATAATGAGGAGACTCCATCCATCGTCAACGGCTTCTAACCCGGTCAGGGTTGCAGCTGCCTGGCCTGCATGCGGGAATTAGTGGGCACTGGCCAATGAAACTACACACTGACGGGACCCCAGCCAAACACGCACAGTTAACTTGACACATGTCTTTGGACTGTGGGGGGGAAACATGAGATCTCCACATCCTTACAGCCCAGATGCTGTGGACCAGCAGCACCAACTACGATTACTGACTTACTGGAAAAAGTTTTTAAATGTCGAGCGGGACCCCCTCCCACGCCTCACTGCCCACCTGACTCATCGACCACGGGCAGCGCCGACACCCTCCTCTCCACAAAGATGCTGAGGGCCTTGATGATGGGCGTGTCAGGGTGGATGAAGGCGATGTCGTTGTAGGTGCCGATCCCCAGCTCCTCCAGCGTCTGCTTCATGAAGGCTGGCTTTGGCATCTCGCACACCTGCAGGAGGGGCATCAAAACAACTCACCTGTCTGGCAGCCCACCTCATTTACCTAAGTCATCGCCTGGTGACCACGGGGGTTTGGGATTGGCGCTTTAAAAGTCAAACATCCCCATTTGCGAAGCCCTATGATCGATACCACTTTAGTTGGGTAATTTATTTTGTCATTTACTTCACTGCCCAGGTTCTTACAGTGGGGGTTCTGTTCCAACAACCTTATGCTGACTTTGTCTCACATCCCCTTATACTGCATTACATATATAAACAATTCACATGCACAAATGCTGTGTTGTACAACAGGGCTCTGTTATACATTTCTCACTCATTTCACACAAAATAAAATTATATAGAACAACATATGAACACAGTGCAGTGATTTATTTTAATGCCACAATATTATTTTCACATTCATCTACTGTCTGTCCAGCACCACCAGAACACTTTTTTCCTGCTTAGTAAGACTAAATTAAAAAGTAGCTCATATTACAGAGGAATATAGAGAACTGGAAAGCCTTACCTTCCATACTTATTTAGGTTTATGTTATAATATACATTTTAGCTGTACATCTGCAAATAATTAGTTTTGATATTTGCTGTAAGCAAAGCGCTTGCATCAGCTGCACCACCTATTCACAGGCCAACGGAATCCACCGAGGTGAACAGGGTGCAAAAACAGCACCATCCTTAACCACCTGTGCCATTAAGGGGAAAAGGAGTATTTTTACTTCCTATGTGCACAGTGTTGGAGCCAGAAGGAAGTGAGGGACCTCCCCCCATT
This sequence comes from Arapaima gigas, assembly GCA_900497675.1. NCBI lineage: Eukaryota > Metazoa > Chordata > Actinopteri > Osteoglossiformes > Osteoglossidae > Arapaima > Arapaima gigas. The sequence goes on from UFQX01000096.1 coordinate 523,487, forward strand.
CCGCAAGAGGGGCGAAGGGGGGGGTGGTTGACAGGTCTACTGTGATGGCCGGTTTTCCACCATTTCCCCTGCAGCTCCACAAGCTGACGCTGCTCTGCTACCTTCAACTCGTCTTTCATCCAAATTAAATCCAAACTAAACTACAGTGGCAACAACCTGCATTACACCGCAGGACGGCTTTCATGCTGGAGCCTCACTTCATAAAACCGCCTGTACTGCCACAGGCTTCCACCAGGGGGCAGAACAACCATCAAAAATGGAGAAACACTATTGGTGCATCATTCTTAAAGAATAAGTAGTTGACATCTTTACTACACTTTAAAAAAATAACATGACGGGAAATTAAGAAAAAAATAAAAGCTATTATCATATTTGCATCAGCCTGGTGGGGTGTGACTTACGAAAAGCTGCAGAAACTTCAGGATCCTCTTGTGGGTGAGAATATAAAGTGCATTTCCGCTCACAGGGTCAATGACAGGCAGTCTGTGGATCTTGTTTTTTATCAGCGAATAGACAGCGTCAAATATGCTGGGGAATTTAAAAAAAAAGAGGAAGTTTAAGATCAAAGTAGTGTTCCTTAAACGGACCCCACGTGGTCTCACGAGTGCCGAGGTCCGTCTAGGCAGAAGTATTTAAACTGAAATCCTCTCAAATACATAAGGAATGGATTTCATCATTTTCGTAGCTCTCCAGCCCATCTTGCCCGAGGAGATTCCTGGCCAAATCTCTACAGAAAATGACAGCACTAACCAATTTACCGGCCACTTTATTAGGTACACTTACTTAGCACCTGGTGTGTTCCATCAACAACATCAAATTCAGCCACAAAGTGCTGGAAACCCCCCACAGGGTTCTTGGTTCATGGTGGCTTGACAGTGTCACCCAGGGTCCTGTCTAGATTTTTTGGCTGCGCATTAATTGTAATAAAACAGCGTTCCCCATCAGTTTACCTGGTGCCTTGCATAAAAGTACCAATTTTTTTGGCCATGAAACGATGCGCCTGGCCAGCACTGTTCTGGGACTTTGTGGCTGTTAAATAATGTTTAGTTTGTCCTAAAAACCTCATGTGTGCCAAGAAAATACTCAGAATACCACCATCACTAGTGTGTACAGATCCATAGATTCATTCTTTATGATCATTTCTCATGTTCCCTATGAAGGTAAAACCATGGTACACCAACTGCAATCTAACAGGCCAGGTAACCCTTTTTTTTTTTTAAACCCACAATCTTACAGTTTTAGTCACTGCATGTCCACTTGTTGCCTTCATGTTAACTTGAACCAGACAATCTTCTCCCACAGAAGTGGCCCTGAGTGAACACCTTTTGGTTATGAAATGTGCACGACCTTAATCCGGCAATGTGATGGTAGGACCTGAAGCAGGGAGTTCATGCCAGGAAGCAGAGCCACATCACAGAGCTGAAGCAGTTCTGTAAGGAGGACTGGGCCAAAATTCCCCCAAACTGAGGTGTGGGACTGAGCATCAGTTACCTTAAATGTCTGGTTAAAGTCATTGGTGCCTAAAGGGGGGGGGGGAGGTCACACCGGTTACTGAAAGCGTAAGTTCACAAACTTTTTCCCATAAAGACATTTAAAAGTCAGATGGCTTTGACTGCTAAACAAATGAAAAGGTGTAATGTGTTATTCAGTTATTTGTACGACTTGGATGAAAACTGGATCACATGTCAGGTCAAAATTAGACAGAAATTCAGAAAGTTCTAAAGGGTTTGCAAACTTTCTAGGGCCAAAAATGTATTTGTTTCCACCCAGAACAGAGCAGCTACACAGAAGTTGCCCATCAATCCCTTTGCACAATCAACTGGATGTTGTACAGATAAATATGAAGCAATTACTGTTTACAGACCTCAGTGCTGAGGGACCCCACATGACCTGACAGGGAAAAGTATATTTCTTGGGAAAACCCAGAAACAAGTAGTTCAGAACCCACTGAAAGGGGAAAGATATTCACACTCAGCTCAGCACTCACAACAGAGCAGGAGTGGGAAAGATCACGTTTACGTGACTACCCAGACATGAAAAAATGTCTTTACCTTGCATCAGGTGATATGTTCACTAAAGGCTTGAAGGTTTCTTGAAGATAGAGCTCTGTAAAGCAAAGAGAACAGAATACATCCATATCAACTATATCCACGAGACCCAAAGATGGACTGTGCCACAGATGATCAGCTAAGCAGATGTCCAAGGGAACCAACCTCGCCATGTCTCGATCTTGTGCTCCTCAAGTTCGTAGATCTGTACCTGAAAGACACGGAGACCAACATTGTTTTCTTCTTCTTACCACAAGCCTTAAATTTCTTTACCAGCACTCTGTGGTCTTCATTCCATCTTCACTGCACTACAAGGACGTGTCACATGCTCACTGTCCTCCAAACAGTACTGGGTTCATCTGGGCATCTTTCATTAATCTTTAACAACTCTGATGGATGTCCTTGTCACAAATGAACTACAGCCTTGTGTCTGCTGAGCACTAGTGTCATCTCAGCTTCTGCAGGAGGTTTTCCTACTCCACAGATACACCTAGAAATAATGTCAACCATGTCCTGTAATGGGATTAAAGGGACCGCACCAGCAGTGTTGGATGACAAGAAGGTTGGACCTGGTGATGAGGGTGATAGACAGAGGAACACAGTGAGGAGCTACCTTGCACTTCAAGGGGGCTGAGGAACAGCTCCACCCTGTAGAAACACAGCCCAGTTAGAAGGAAGGGCTGTGAAACTCAGGTCCTCCAAACATATGGGACCAGTCAGAAGTTTGAGCAAACTTGTCACCCCCCCCCCCCCCCCCCCCCCCCCCCGGGCCCCCCCCCCCCCCCCCCCCCCCCCCCCCCCCCCCCCCCCCCCCCCCCCCCCCCCCTCTGCCCGTCCCCCCCCGNTAACAAACTGAGCAGGACATGATCAACATTTCTTCCCAGCTCCTTCGCAGCAGCTCCCAGACATGTAGGACACTTGTAGGCTGCTTTACTTTCACTCAGCACTCCAATTTGTCCCATAAAAATCCTGCCCAAGTTTAGTCAAACCTTTGACTGGACCTCTATCCTAACAAGACCTTGGTCTAAATTACTGTAATATAACAAGTCGTATACATCAAGTAAAATACTGACAATTAGGATGGAACCCACGACAAACGGTACTGTTTGTGTGTCATATTCTAGATCCTGGATACAGGATACTGTGTACAACAGATTACCCATTTCTGATTATTCCCCTATAACCTGCCAACCAGTTTCTGAATAATAACCGGTGCGGCATTTTCCTTCCTGTGCAGTAAGTCGTCCAGCGAAGCAGTTCAAACAGCTGGCAGAAACACCAGAGGAGCATTAACAGCAGAAACACCATAATGGTTCCATACCGATGCAAATGTGTCTACAGCACTTCACATAAGAGGCTTGCTAGAACCACGTTCCGCTTCACAACCTGTTCACTGTGTTCCGGTTTGCAGTCAACACAAAAATTGTGCAGAAAAAAAAAAAAACCTTTCATACATCTAATTTTCCACGGCAGGGCTCTATAACAGTTGTTTGACCGTCTTGGACAGGTAAAGTTGGTCTGATACCTGTCCAGTGAAAAGGTGGGCAATTAATGAAGACAATATTAAGAAACTTGAAGAAAGATGACAACCGCCATCATAATAAAGAGACTGAACCGTCACTAATCTGCAATCACTGCTTGCAGGAAAGCACCTAAAAATACTGCAAAACAGCCCCAATATCTTGGCATTTCAGGCAATTTCTGCATGCTGAAGCCTTTTTGTAACTGTTTTCTTTCACTCACTTTAATTACAGTTTCCAAGGATATTATGGGACAGGTTATCTACAACTGTCCTGCCGACATCCAAACAAGAGGGGGGAGGGGGGACTTGAGCCTGAAATGGGATGAAGACTGAATGAAAAGGCCACGTACCATAGGGGACTTATAGTATCTGTGTAGTATGTTGATGAAGTCTGTGATTGTTAACATCCCTGAAATGAAGGGAAAAACAAAACTGAGTTAGCATGGAAATCAGTCAACATGAGTAAAACACGAGAGGGAATTAGTGAGACAAACATCCATTAAGACCCATAGGCAAAATTTTGGACCATGACCTCCTGAATGACCTGTGTACCTCTGCAGAAAACTGAGTTGCTCCATTATGCAAAGTGGAAGCTTACAGATTGACTTTATGGGGGGGACAAACAGGTGACCAGGAGCAGCTCATTTCACATCACTCTGGGTTTGTGTTTTTGACTCACTGATGGGCACAGATACTCCTGGACTGCAAATCAAACCCCAGTTACCCTCACAGACTACATAATGATGTAAACAAAAAAACACCCCCTTGCATTTCTGGCTGTACATCTATTTAGTTTTAAAAGTCACTTTTGGGGGGAAAAAAGTGTCATCACTGTCACATCAGCCTGTGATTTTCCCATCCACACAGCTGGGTAATTTGTACCACACGTCACAGGGGAGGTACCTGGCTGATGGAGGTAGAGCAGGAGACAACAAACCTGGGAACAAGGTAGGGGCTCTAATTCTACATCACCTGCTGTATTACAGAGACCTCAGAGGAGAGAAAATGCTCCTCTTCCTTCAAGGATGTGCGTTAGGTTCAAATCCGGCAAATCCAGTCGAACAGGAAGCAACCCCGTTTCCCTCACCCTTTACACACCCTCGCAGAGTGGGATCCCCGCCGGTGACATTAACCAACATCACATCTGTCAAGTGCCACGTCCCTCCCCTGCGACAAGCTGATGACAGCTTCCAGCCCCGCAGATCCCCAGCACCAATTGTGTCTTTATTAATAATTCAGCGGGGGCCACTCCCACTCACCACAGCAGGACGAGCCCAGCCGGATGCTCTCTAAATATAGGACGCGGTCATCGTTCCAGAGTACAGCGCACACAGTTTGTGACAGTGACTAATGTGAAAAGAAGCAAATTTTGTGCTTTACGACAGAGGGTAACATGACCTAAGGAACACGTGCATAGATTCACGCATGTTGCTTTTGTGACATCATCTCAATGGCACAACCAGATCACAGACCCCACTAGCCATTTATTTATTTACATACATATATTAAAAAAAAATTAATTCACTCACACGTTTTCCATCAAAGCCATGCACAACTCAGAGGAAACAAAAGTGCAAACAGAAGAAAACCTTCAATGATGGCAACCAGACAGCATCTTTGTCCGTTTACAATCCAGGAGGAAGATAAAACACAGTTGTGGTTCGGGAAAATATGTTTTTGTATGTATGTGTGTGGTAAATGTGCATGCGTGGCATCTCTGTGTTCCACAGTATCGTGTGAAGATCTGATATCAGGAAGACTTCCCTGTTCAAATGTACATGTGTAGTTCTCCCCTAACCCCAAATAAACTTCTGATCTATTTATTTACCTTCGTACCTACCTACCCATAAACTTATCTACTTAGCTGCCCTTCTATCCATCAAATGAAATTATCTACCTATCTATGAACTTAGCTTTCTACCTACCTACTTATCTAGTTTCCTTCTGCCTTCTAACATGGTTTCCTGACAACACAGCCGGGCCAAGAGTGACAGGCTGCTGATGCGCAGACCCCTCCTGACCTGTCGAGCTGCAGACCCTCAAGCCATCAGTGACAGAGAGCCAGACGTCCACTGACCGCAACACTCTAATGAGTTTGACCCGGAGCCGTTTGGCCCCCCGCGTGCTGCTATTTTAGGAATGCTTGGCACTTCGTCATGGTAACAGATAGGATACTCCTGAGAAGGCCTAGCAATGTCTCCTGGGTGCCGTCCAATCCATTCTCTCCACAGCCTTGCATAGGCAGATAAGCGTCATCTTTTCCTCCTCTTTGGGTCCAAGCCCTCTTTTGGTTGAATGCTTCACATTCATGTTGTTACAACACAGGTGAAGAAAGTACAGTCTAACATGGATAAACAGCACAGGAAGGACTTTGCATGCTCAGTCCAGACAAAGCAATGACATGGTGTTAAATGATTCTGTAACAAACCCAATGCCAATTACCACCCGGGCACCTTGGTGTGAAAACAACTCGCCCTTCGCAACGCTGAGCAGCACTTCTCTGCTAGATGAGGTACAAAGAGCTCCCAGGAGGACTCCAAGTGTTCAAGCTCATTATCAGAGGACAGACAACCCCAGGAATAACAGTGGGAGAGGACCCCTGAGTACCAGCCATGTTTCCCAAACGCTTAAGGATCCTGTGTTTTTCTCATCTGAGAGTTAAGACGTCGGAGCTCACGGAGAAACGTATAGAGAGATGCTGCGGTTAAGGTCGTCCCTGGCTAGAAGGTCACAGGCACCATGCAGGACCATAGAACACAGCAAACGCACCTACAAAACTCTGCTTCTTTGTCTCCCACAGCGGAGCAGCTCGAACTCCATTGGTAACCAGGGCGAAGAAAGCCTTCTTCACCTGCAATGGAGAGACGAGGGAGAATTCATGTCAAGTATATCAGATGTAAGCCCCCGCACCATGAAATTTTGTACACGGCGCTGTTCAGACAGAGGCCTCCTTCTGTATATCTGGAGGGCAAATCCAACTTTTTATGTCAATTCAAATTTAATTTGCATATTTCTGCAGATAGAGGCAAACATGCACACAAAAAGCCACTGGTGCCCCTCTTTCTCTTCTAACACTTAAAGATGGCTGTCCAACTGTCAAGGACAGGCAATTTGCATAAATTTTCATAGTCTGACAGGTAGAATCTTTTCTTTTGGACAAGTATCAGGAGTTTGGTAAATAATTTAGGTAAAATAAGGAATTTTATACAAAATGATAAGTGGCACAGTGACATCACATGATGTCTAAGATGACATCGGCATTTTATCAGTAACAAACAAACAAACAAACACACACACACAAACCGGCCCCAATATCTTGCTTTTCAGCAATTTATTTATATTGGAACTTCCACAGGAAACCCAGATTGAGGATGAGCCAAAATGAACCAGTTTACAAGGATGTTTAAAACCTGCTTACTTGTCTTTTGAATGTGTTCCAAAATTGGACAAGGGTGAAATTTGATGTGAAAAGCAAAATGTACCCATCTTGTGGAGAAGTAGACATAAAAAAACGATTAACGCTGAGCCCTGCTGTACTACTCTGCATTCATGTAAAACGAGGAGAGAAAAAAAAAAAAAAAAAAAAAAAAAACAGTGGGGAAAATGCTATCGACTCCATGCCACAGGTGAGGAGGACAGTTCAGCTCTGCAGTGGGAGCAGGCCTGGGAACAGGTGGCACGGCAAGGTAGAGGAAGGAGGGTGTGTTGCACTATAACGGAGGACAGCGAGAACAAATTAAAGTGTTTCTCCTTAGATGCAGACAACAAAACTAGCCATAAGGAGACAACTGGTGCATTACAAGACAATGGCTCTCAGCACCTAGTTTGTTCAGGTTCAGTCAAAAAGCATAATAGGAACGTACCTCCATTTACTTGAGACGTAGTTTCTGCAAGTCAGAGCAGTGACACGCGGCAATTTTGTAACTTAGATGTTCGTAACATGAAGTACAAGTGTATGGCCAAACAGTGATTAAACAAAAAGGTCAAGAATCATTTATTGCCAAACACCCAGAAAATGTTCCTCGGGTCACTGGTATGCAGAATAGGGAGAAAGAAAATTTCAGAGAATGAATGGTTAGATAGATAGATAGATCGATAGATTCATATAGCTAGCTGTACAAGATAAAAAAAGACCTATACCCTAGTATCACAGTGTAATTGGTTCAAGTTCTGCGAATGTGGACACTGGGAAACTATTTGTACTATTGCTTATGAGGGAAATTATGATTCGTTCTGGCTTCATCTGAGAAACCATTAACTTCCCCAAAATATCACCAACACTATAAAATACTTATTTCCACGTGATAAAGAAGACTTTGAACACAGTGGTCATTAGCAGTGGGGGTAGTGAGAGAGGTAGGTGAAGATGTAGGTGATGTAAGTCTGAGACAAAACACCTTGGGTTCATAATCTGAATTACAAAAACTATATGATACAACTATTCATCCAGTAAATAATACCTGCTTATTTAGGGTAGGCTAACAGTGGCCTACAGCCTATCCTGAAGCGTCGGGCATGAGGACAGGAGTACATCACTGGGCAACCATACACTTACACACCTACACACTAAGGTCAACTCCAAATCATCAACACCCCAGAAATAATTTTCTCTGGATGGTGGGTGGAAACCCATGTGGACATGCAGAGAACATACAAACTCCATACAGATAGTTTCAAACCCCCAGGCCAGGAGATGTGAGGCACCAGCACTGCCTACTGTGCCACTGGGCAGCCCCTAGGGTATACTGTAAATACATTGAGCCACAACGAACAAATACAAGTAACCTACCCAAAAGGCAGGCAGACAGAAATACACACCCCTCTCCAGCGACCTGGAGGCAATTAAAGGACGTTTTTTTGTTTATTGATAACTGATTAACATAAGCAGCTATTAATACATATTAACCAAGAAATCTGTTAATCATTTTACACATCCTGTCCACTAGCATTCTGACCCTGCGCTCTGTCAACCGGACACTGTCTCCAAGTTTTCATGACGCACATAGAACTGAAATTCACGATGCCATAAAAATGAATAAATAAGAAAAATCAGGAGTTATAACTACTCACCATCTGGCCAGTCATTCAGTATAACAAATGTAATCATGATTTCTCTTCAACTGTTACGATATTCGTGCATCACACGACCCGGTATGTTTGTTATTGAACTCCATGGTCTACCAGTGTCTGCACATGTTGATAAAGGCCTGAGGGCAAAAAGCAGCTATGATACACCTTCACTGCTGCAATAAACGTATATACAGGTAAACCCTGACACATACAGCCCTGCTATATGCAATTTCACAATGATGCCGCTAATCTTTTCATACCTGCTCCCGGTTTTGCGCAACAGACATCCCTCTATAAAGCAAAGCTGCAATACAGCGCCATCATGCAAGAAGCTTGTTCCAGCCCCGTAAGTAATCCTACTGTGAAGTTTTGCAAAATGTAAAGGACATGTTTTTCTAACATCCTGTCTCTTGCTTGCTTCTTTCTACGTGCTTCTGCAGAGTCTCCCTTTTAATCTCATAAAGTGCAATCCAGCAACAGGATTAAGAGTGGATTAAGAGAACTGAAAGAGGCGAGTCACCAACCACAAGTCACAACAGACTGTTCTTATCACCTATGAACACAGTAACAGTTCATTACACTAAATTGTCTTATTTAAAGCTTTCCCACTTCACTTAGTCTTTTAATATAAATTTTGCAACTGTGTCACTCCTGTGCTACACGATGCTGTTGCTGTGCTGCTGTGTTGCATGGTGTTCTGCTGTGCGTCACAAGGTCTTTTAGCGATATCTGGGAAAGCATCCTTATCGTTCCCTTATAGAATAATAGAAAGCAGGATCCCAGGTTACACAGTTTGTGTGTTGAGCATTTGGAAAAACTGCACTGACTGCAAGCAGAGGCAAACAACGCAAATGTGGAATTTGTTTTTCCCATGGTCCCCAATGGCCAAGAGGCACAGTCAAACCAGAACATCAGACAGGGTGGCAATCTAGGCATTTCCTTCAACTTCTTCAACCCTTGATGTCATTTATGATGCATATTATGGGGGAGGAGATGCAGACCACACATCTACATTCAGCATTCATATGCCTCCTTTTTAGGAAAATGATAAATACTGGTGAAAGTGTTATGCTTAGCAGTTATCTGGCATTTTTGCCTAAGATGACCTGTAGTTTGAGATAATCAACTTTACAGTGATTTACTCTATTCTCACAGAGCAATTCAGGGTGACTAGTCAGGTTACAAGATAGCAGCCATAATCAAGGCGATATCTGCTATATTATGTTTGGAAGCATTTCACACACTTTATTGCTTTAAAAAATATTTACGGGTTTATGTTCTGTAAAACTCACATACCTAGAATTATATATTTTTTTTAATGTGCTGTAAGACTCATTTTTATTAACTTTGAGATTTAATACAATAATGTCCGTTGACTTTGAAAAAAATTTAAAACCTTGTTTAAACATCAAATAGGAATTTGTTCAAATGTTGACAGTCATCCCATTTAGGAGTACAACGTTCTGCGTCTTGTTACCGATCGCCAACACGCAACAGAAGACCAGAAAGCAGCTGTAAACACTGGATGTGAGCAGAACCAAGTCAGCGATATTCTCCTATTCTGTCAGTTTGTGTAATAGTTTGGTGCAGAAATGCACTGTATCAAATAGATAAGTGAATAAAACGAAAAAGTAAAAAAGTACAAATTTTCAAAGATAAAGACATGTTTGCAACATGACCCAGATTATTTGCTTTTAATAAAGATAAGGAAAAAAAATAATAAAAATCTTTTAACTGCAGGAGACCACAACCCCCACTGCCTTTAAGGTTACAGAATTCATTGCTCTTACAAACACATAAAAACAATCTGCAGTGGAGAGGAAGGAGGTGATTTAGAAGCCATGAAGAACACTGCCGCTATCAGGGTCATAAAATGTACAATGAAGCTGGCAAGAGAACAGAAAACTACAAAAACCTCTGTTGTATAGCTTAAATAGTCATATGATTCTGGCCACGATGGAATCAACATACTGTGATAATATCCTAATATTAAAACCTAAGAATATTTTTAGGCCAGATCTATGATAGCCTATAAAGTATGTGGCATAGGGCAGCTTTTATGGCTTGTTCTGCAGTACAAGTGTGAAGGCCACTTCACTGATCAGTCACTTGGCGTTAACCATTAACTGGACATGACAGAGGAGGTCCAGCAGTACAATATACTGTCCACAGTCACGTGTTTTTCTAATAAGTTTACACATGAATATGCAAAAGTTATTGAAGTTATGATATATATACAGTGAGTCACACTCAATTCAAAGCATGCAGATACAGGGCAGCAGGAGATCAATGTCCACCTTTGATGGACACTGCCATGGCTCTGGGACAGTTCCTGAAAGGGGCCCCATGAGGCTGGGATGATTACCCATAATCCACCACTTTGAAGTCATATACAGAGCCATTTAATTGCAGATGGCTCTTCTTTCAAGAGGTTGACAGTAGGCAAATTGAAGTTGGCATTTTTTTTGGAAGATAACACAAAGGAAAAGTTTCTAATTGGATTTTATTGTACGGGGGGAGGAGGGGGACCATAAGCAGCCTACCAGAGAGACAAATAAGAAGTGAACAATTAAAAACTGCAAATTTATAAAACAAACATCTTTCCATTTCAATGAGAACACAGTAAAGCACTTTCTCAGCTTAGAAGAGCAGAGAACTTACTTGCAAGGTTGTATCAAACACCACTAGTTTGGAGCTTGTTGGAACAATATCATAGCACTTGTGGGACTTCATAAACCGCATGTAAATGTCACTCTCTGACTCTTCAACAGCTGCAAGAGAAGAAAACAAACATGTGAGCACACGCCTCTTCTGAAGCACAAGGAAAAGACCAACATGACCGTCGCTACAAAACATCTCAGATTTATTTTGTTTTTGATATTTGCTTGGACTGTGATGCATTAAGAACTATTTGTTATAAGAGGCTCATAACTTGAAACAGAAATGTAACCTATCAGAAATCCCATCTGCATCCTACTAGAGCAGAGGTTCTTAACCTGGGTTCCCCTTGAGGGTGTGTGGATGGGATTCAGGGGGTCCATGAAGTGCAGGCATGCTTTGGGGAAAAAAAAAAAAAAAAAAAAAAAAAAAAAAAAAAAAAAAAAAAAAAAAAAAAAAA
>UFQX01000096.1:535260-555391 GCA_900497675.1 Arapaima gigas
AAAAAAAAAAAAAAAAAAAAAAAAAAAAAAAAAAAAAACACACTAACCAAATGAAAGTGAAAAATTAAAAAATATTACTATGCTATTACCATCTAAGATATAACTGTATGTGAAACTAATCATGAGTGCAAAATCATCTATATTTATAAATATTTAAAGATTTTTAAGGAGGGTCCCTTAGTGTTCAGACTACGTCAGTTCACAGCTTAGAAAAGGGCAAGAACCTCTGTTCTAGAGGCTTCCTGCACAGTACTGCTGGCTTATGCACATTTAGTCAATTCCCACAGCCAAGGCAGCACATCTGCCAAACACGCATTACAATTATAATTTTACTGATTTCATTAAAAGCGGGGGTAGCACTAATCGCAGGGAGTCGCCATTGCAGAATCCGTTCTTCCATAATGGGCTCGGAACGTGGCCACCGCCAGACACGCAGGCTACCTTTCCCTCAGTGGGGTAACTATGCAAGTAGAGAAGAGTGACGCCCACCCCGTGAAACTGTAACAACTGGGTTAATGCATGAGAACAGGCTGTAAATGTTTATTGGAGATGGACAGTTGTGCTTAGTAAAACATTACTTGTTCAGAGTAGAACAGGACCAGTTATTGTGCAGTTCCTCCATTTGTAGATAATTGTACACAATTAAAGATAATTTTCCTCAGTTCCCTTCATAGCATCAAATCCCCAATGAATGTGCAGTTTGGGAGAAAAAAAAATGCAAGCGACAAGCAGAAGTTGAGTCTCAATGAAGATAAGCTATAATTTGTTTTATGTAAACACCAGAGAGCATAAAGTTACAAGTTGAGCAAAGCTTTAAACTTGTGTTAAGTGGAAAAGCATTTTGTTTTAAAGGGTGGCACACACCGTGATATACCCACAGTGAAACTGCCCACTGAATCAAGGGGCACAATGATTTCAGTACAGAGCTATTCCACCCATCCCTGTCGGTCCCTGGTGGTTGTCATGGAAACCCTTACGGGCGAGACAAAGGGATCGTCGCCGCAGTGACACATGGACGTCGTGGGGCCGTGGCCCCCCAAGGACCCAGACACCACGGCTGTGTTTGCAGGCATCGCATCAAGGATCCTCCTCCAGGGCTCCACAGTCAATTTTTTGAGTTTGGTTGTTCCCAGGACAGTTACATTTTACCTGCCCTGTCAAATTCTCCATCTGTCCAATTTTGGAACGGATCAGAAAGACAATTCAATTCATTTTTAAGTAGCGCTCTTCGTGTGACACAAAGCTCTGAACAAAGGACAAGGGATGAACAACAGGGAGGGAATGATGCAGCACGCAATCTGCTGCCTAAATAGGCCAGCTGACCCATTTACTGCAACTGCAGAGAAGAAAACAAAAACCTCCGAGCACCAAGAAGGAGAGAAAAATAAACCTCTATTGTGGTGGTATACATGGATAGGTCTACTGTGTCCACATAACGGAGCCGAGTGAGACCATTTGTATCCAGGCCCGTTGGGTATCGATAGACGGGTCACAGATTTCGGGCCACAGCAATGGATGCAGTTGCAGTTATGGCAGGCCTATCCAGGAGGCGCCACAGGGGCTTTACTGTGATGGTGGCTGTTATTTTGCACTAACTTTAATATTTTATCAATTTATTCTCACCTGTCCATTAGATTGGGGTCAGAGCAATACTACCTGTCTGACTGTAACAAACAAATTGCCTGTCAGAGACAATTTGACAACCATTAATGGCAAGCCCTGCTGTCCGAGGTGCAGCTCACTAGACGGGTCTGGCCAAAGACGCAGTTTGGATCCAGCCCTGCCTTACCTGGCAGCCCACACAGAGCTCTGCATCAGCTCAGATTAGGGTGAAGGGTTATGGGAAACAGATGAGCCCTTCTGCTCCAGCCTCCTGCCCAGCACAGCAGCTTGAGAACACACACTACATACCAGGCTCACTAATGCAATCCTCTTTTCTACTTAAAAAAAAAAAAAAAACTCCCCTACTAAAAACCTTTAAAAAAAAAAAAAAAAAAAAAAGTCAATTTGGTCAATTTCCAACTAGTGTGAAAGGGCTTCACGTAAATATAATTAAAAATAGGCCACAGAAAAACATTGCTGTGGAAAATATGCTTTACTGCTAGAAGCTGGCGCGACAGAGACCATGCCAAGGTTTTCTTAGTCATTAGCAACACGCCAGGCTGACGCCCTAAACCACAAAAGACTGCTAATATGTCTCATGCATTCCACTGTTTTTAAATCATGTACTCCCTGGAGAATGAACATGAATGAACATCAATAACAAACTGGACTGGTGTCACAACACAGATGCACAGTATGAGAAAGGACAGATGAGGTTCTACTTTAGATGACTAAGGTCCTTTACCATGTGCGACAGCATCATCCATATGTTCTACCAGACGTATCGTCAGTGTGATCTTTCATACAGCGATGCGCTGGGGCGGCCTATAGTCCATCATGGACAATGGTTCACATCCCTGAAATGAAGTGATCACCATGAGCTCCCATAGCAACCAGGTTATTCAACTTATGTGCACTAAGAAGCTCTTCTGGAGGTCCTTCCTACCCACAGCAATCCACTTCCACAATGCCCCACAAGAACCCATCCCCATTAACAATTACACTATTACATTTATTTTTATGTGTATTATTCTATGTGCCTTGTGTTATTAGGCCTATGTGTTCAGCTGCTCTATGCCGAATTTCCCTGCTGGGATCAATAAAGTTCCATTATATCCAAAACCTCGCTCACTATCAATAACCCCTGACACAATGCAGGGTCACAGTGGTCCAAAGCCTCTCTTGGAACAATAGTGCGTTAGACATAAGACATTGTATGGATGTCAGTCCTTCACACCATAACCACACACTCTCATACACTCCAACTGAAACATATTTTTGGACTGCGGGAATATGTACAAAGGGAACACACAAGCTTCACACACCGAGCCAGATTTGAACCCAGTGCCATTATGCCACATCACTACCTGCTGTGCCACCATACTCTGCTCAGCCTTAAACTTTAGATGCATTGTTTCAAGATGGTAATTGTTCTTTTTCCTTTCAGAGGGCAACATAAAGCACCCTTTGTCATTTTTGATTAAAGGTAGAGTCACAAAGGTTTATTATGATCCAGGCAGTACTGCACCGAACCAGACTGAATAGCACCTGGGACAATTGGACTAGCTGTGCTAGTGGCCTGAAGCAGCGATCAGTTGAAAGCTCAATGAGGAGTTTTACTGCCTTCCTTATTATAGCAACTCCAGAACTTTCAGCAGTAATTTTGACTTGTGTCGAGAAAGTACCGCAAACTTCAACCTCACCTGCACAGGAATTCTGGCATCAATGCCACGGGGTTCTTCTCTAAAACCTTCATCATCACTAAGAGGAGTGCTCTGGACATCCAGATTTTCCCAGCAAGACCAGACATTAGCATTAGTCACTCTGAAAACTTTCACACCTGAATACTTTGTGTAACAAGGCAGCAGGTGGCATAATTGGTTGGATGCACCGTGTTCCACTTTAATGATCTGGGTGTGAAACCCACAACCTGTTGTACTACACTTGAGCCAGGTATTTACCCTGAATTGTTCTAATTTTTAACAACCACTTTTTATGCAAAACCCCTGGGTTTCAGACCCCATC
The DNA here is from genome assembly GCA_900497675.1 of Arapaima gigas. NCBI lineage: Eukaryota > Metazoa > Chordata > Actinopteri > Osteoglossiformes > Osteoglossidae > Arapaima > Arapaima gigas. Next base: position 538,888 of record UFQX01000096.1, read on the forward strand.
TTGGAAACACGTCATGCAAGGCAATCGCCAAGAGGGACTGACACCCGTCCATCACAAGACTTTTTTTTTTTTTTTAAACTTCTTCTTTTTTCAGTTCTTTTCTCAGCTTGAAATGGCATCTGTAAAATTTATTACCATCTGGCCACTTTAAGTCTGCTTTATTGTTTATACAATCAACAAAAGGATAATAAGACACGCACTTCAATTTAATTGCAGGGCAAGTTCTGTAAAAGCCTTGGATATAGCCACAATCAAATATATGCTAAAAGACTAAATGAAACTATATGATATCAGTAACATTTAATGTTGACCAAAAACACGTACAACTAAGATCTTGTTACATCTGCTACGCTCAGGAACAGCAAACACACTGTAAACACTGTAGAAGTAAACCGATTTAATCCAGTTAGACAGGCCTTGGTTAGGGTCTACATATCTGGTCAATTTACTGTCCTCCTGTCCATCAGACAGGTATAAGATCAATCCCACGTGTCTGACTATGAAATTATAAGTAAGTTACATGTACCAACAGTTAGACAAATGTGTCAAGCTCTAAGTGTGATTTCTCCAGCACCAAGTCAAGCTGGGGTGTTTTTACAGATTCCACACTGAGGCTGAGCTGCAGTCAAGTGTCGAAGCCCACAGAAACAAATGCAAGCAGACAAAGTGATGACTTCCGATGAATTAATTCAACAAACTGAGATTCCTCCTACATTACAGCTACAAGATTGACACCAGTAAGGGACAAGATACATCATCTCACATTTCTGCGGGCTTCTTAACATAGAGGAAAACAAACCAACAACTCACAAACAAAGGCCAACCTTTTATTTAACCCCAACTTGAAATTAAATCCATAATTGTTTTAATGGCCAGCAAGAGGACAGTATGCATTTGACACATGGCAACTTGGCCACGTTTATCATCTGCCTCAAATATGACAATGCGAACAAACTGCAACTGAACAAACACTGATATTAAAAGAGGCGGTAGCAAGAAATTTATTTAAAGTTCTCCCACACAGTGTGAGTAAGCCCTTGAAATAAAGTGTGAGATCAAATCCCAGAGACCCAGTGTGTAACGTTCACTGTCCGCCCAGGAGGAATAAGGTGCAGGGAGGGGGTTAAAACACTTCTCAGGAACACTGCTCACTCAAGAGATGCACGGCAGGGGGAAAGTGCCTGTTTGCAGACAGGAAGTCTGCAAGGTCGTTCCAGCTGGACCGTGTCGGGCACTCCCTCAAACCCAAGTGAGCCTTAACCGTATGACCGCAGGAGCAAAGAAGAAGGCCGTGGACTTGCTGGGTCTTGGAAGACACAAAAGGGTATGAGCTGTGGGTCAGTTCACCACTGCACTTCTTACCTGCCTGAAACACTACCTGTCATTTCAGTGCATTATGGAAACAGTGGACTTCCTCAACTTGGACAAATATGCAACACTGGACACAAGCACTGACTAAAGAATAACAGCACTAATACCTAAGAGTATTGCTGACACGAACTTCCACAAAGCAGCACCCTTCTACAGCCACAGAAAACAAGTGTCGACTGAGCAGCTCGGTCGATGACACGGCTATGGTGAAACGTTGAGTTTTCAGTAAACAAGCTACCAGGTGGAGGACAAGCACTGCAGACTAAATAATGTCCATAAACTGCTCCAATGACAACACAGTGTGTCCTGTAAACAGTACTCAGAACTCATACAATAACTGGGTACAAGTGGTGTGGGGTCTTCTTCAAAGCTAGACAGGTTGCAGTGGGCCTCATCTACTCTAACTGCAGTAAAAAGGCACCTGCAGAAGACGGAGACAGCCGAGAAGCCAGAACTGAACAGGCTCCTCAGGGATGACAGGACACCTGCATCACTTCCCCTGTTTGCTAATCTTCATCCACACTTCTGAAATCCGCACAGGTTGAGTAATCACCCTGCTGGGTGTGGTGGGGTAAACTAGGTACATGATATTAAACAACAATAAACATCTTGAAATGCACCCAAGCATAAAGACTTAAAAACATGCTTTTTTTTATACATACATACATACATACACACACACACACACACACACATCACATTTGGGACAGTAGGCAGTGTCCCATTTAGTGACATTCCTATGCAAGGTCACAGGTTCAAATCCCACTCTGGCTGCAGTACATAGTTCTTCAACATACTTATCCTGAACTGACACAGTACACTGCAGTGTAAAAAGCTAAATCACTGCATGAACATACAATACTTACATAAATAAAATTGTTAAACATATTACAACAATGCAAGGCGTCAGAGGCAAAGTCTATTATTATTATTATTTAATATAATAATAATATTATTGTTATTGTTATTATTAATAATAATAATAATAATAATAATAATAATAATAATAATACCTTGCTGCATAAGTGGGTAAATAAAACAATTGGCTAAATATAAACAATAACAACATTACTAACATGATGCAATCCGAAGTGACCAATTTAAATATGGTGCGTGTGCAGTGCTCCTGCAGTGTGTCCTGTAGACACGCAGTCACGACGTGTGTGTGTGTGTGTGTGTGTGTGTTAGAGTCACACTGGGCTGCAGACACGGTGTGTAAACGAGCCTCACACACCGTGGCGCGCGCACGACGGAGAGTCGCTGCGGTCGCAGCCCTGGAGCGAAGCGGGCGTCAAGGGGGGCGGCGGCGGCGGCGGCGATACTACTCACCTTCCTCCTCCAGGTCAAGTTTCTCCAGCATGCCTTCGGGCGGCCCGTGGACCTGCGGGCGACACGGACGGTGAGAGCGGCTCGGCTAGGAAGAACTGCACGGCGACGGTGTGGGGAGACCGTGCGCCGAACGACGCGACGGGGCTGCGGCCACTCAGCGACCACGACTCTCTTATATGGCGTGGAAACCGGCAGCTCGTGAACGCGCGCACACACCCCCCTCCTTGTCGTCGTCGTCGTCGTCCCCTGCCGCGCGAGCACCGAAAGCAAAAGAGGCCGCCTGAACGCCACCGGGAAGCGCTTAGCTCGTGCACGAAGCGCGTGTGCATTTAAAGAATCTCCTCCCCGCGCGCACCGCGCCCGCCTGCACGCACTCACGCACAGGCGTGCGCGAGCGAGACGGAGACGAGCTGCCCTGTGTGCTGTGATGCGAGGAGTCAGCGACAGAGGTGCAAAAATTGCGAAGCATTTAGTTCCTTTAAAATATAATTTCCAGCCGTGTACGCGGTGGCCAAACTAAGTACGCAGCTATAGTTATTGCTGAACGGCGCTGCACCGCCGGGGAGATCCGTCTTCACCATTTTAGGAAGTCCCTGCGCGCTCACGCTGCGCGGCCCTGACTGTTAGACCACCCGGGGTCGCTCCTCGCACTTACTGCATGGTGACCGCTTACCAGGCCTGAAACCCCACACATGCTAGTTGCAATGCTGTGCACGAGAGGACACGCCCAGTGTCCTGCGTGGGTCACTGTAATGCCAAAGACAAACGATCTCACACACACACCAAAAGTTTGTGCAAAAATGTGGTGCAGAGATGTGATCACGGCCCCCTCTAAGTGTCACTTACCTTTTCCAACCTGAGGATTTAAATAAAATAGAATTGCAGGAAAGCCAGTAGCTTGACAAAAAAAGTTGTGCTCTACAACATTACCGCTGTTTGTGTGTGTGTGTGTGTGTGACTGCCAGCCATGCTCACTGAAAGGCCTGCCTGTCACGTGTATTTCTGTTGTTATTAGGAAGACGTTTAAAGAACGTGGTATTCAGGTATGTTCAGAACTCCAGTACTTATTGCAATGTGAAATTTAACCACCAGCACCTTTCAGACACAGACCTTCAGCATGAATAGGCATTAATAACACATGTAAATAAATATGTACAATATGTGACTCAGTTTCATGTAATGGAAAATCAGAGGGAAGTGAACATTAAGACAAGGGAGGGGGATGACAACAAACAAACTGTTTAGGAGAACTGATTGCATTGCAAGATGCGATTGCTCACGATTTCTATACAAACCAGATGTTTCAGAAATAGCAGCATTGTGACACAAAACAGATCTTCGCATTCGGCAAAAAAGGAAAGCGACTCAATGTAAGACATTTCGTAGATCAGTGTTACCACCAGAAAACCGCAGATCCCAAAAAATGGAAATTAAAATGGGAGGGAAGCATCTTTATTGAAACCCGGCAAGGATACTGTGTTTGAAATGTAGATGTACCCTACTTGCCTTTGGGGAAGGTGCCTCTCCCAGTCAGTGCTTCTCCTGCGGTTGGCTATGGTCTCAATGGCCATAAACTGTACCACTGAGATGTGTTGCTACCACAGAGTCACCTGGGTGCAACTCATGACCAACTGACCATGCGGCTGCTTTCACGTTCAACATGACCACGGGTGAGATACAAGCAAAGCCAACAATGAAACAAAATCAAGATGAAGATCTTGCAAAAACAGAGGCCCAGGCTTGAACGAGCCTTGAGTTGGCCAACAGCTTGTGTAAGACCTTTGCACAAACCCCCAGCAGCTCACACCACGTGTACCTGAGGCACACCTAAAACACACATTTTCTCCAATTTGCAGTCATTCAGATTCTGTGTTTTGGAAAGTTCCAACCGGCAACTGAGGACTGGTGAAATCTTTCCAACGTGGAGTTTCCGGTCTGCAAAACATTCCTGTTTTGATTCCTGTACAATGATTAATTACGTCGGCAGACAAACAAAGCAATAGACGCCCAGTAGTGGCGTGATCTGGCGGATGGTCATTACAGGGCGCATTCCTCCGCTGGCGAAAGCTGCTCAGTTTGGGTTTCCCCCCCCCCCCCACTTTGGTGTGTTTCCAAAAAAAATGCTGTTCGGTTGCAGCCATTTTAAAACAAGATGTAAATTTATTGATTACAAAGCACTGTCTTCCTCAATGAAACATTAGAACACACTGATGCGCTGCTACTTGGCAGGGATTCCGATATCCAACTGAAATGGACCTCTTTATCTCAGTAGAAATCAATTGCCCATGAACTTGAGAAAAACAATATCCCCGTGTCTTTACTTACAGGAACTACGGGATGTCCACACATGGCCGAATTCTGTTTCTTTAGCCTTTTTTCTTTGCTCATCTGGTATGTCTTCATTAGCGGAGCCCCTTTAACTCATGTCAGTGCTGACTGGTACATTGTGCTTGTTTTCAACATGCAATCACAATAAGTACTTTTTTTTGAATGAGTTTGTTTTACTGATTTCATGAAATTAATCAGCTTAATGGTTCAGACTTTAGATTACAGAAGACTTAGTTTTTTTTCTCATGAAATTGTAATAAATGATGTCTGAGCCCCTATTTTAGTATTGTTGAATATCACAGTATGATGCAATGATTCAGATGAAGCATTATAACATCTCAACTACTTTGCACCTGATATACAGAATTAAGTGACTTCAGCTATGTTTGTACTTTATCACATTATAGATGTTTTATCTTGTTTTCTTAATTTGGCTTGACAGGCAGATAAGCAGCAAACTGCTAGCAAATACTGAAGGGTTCCGTTTTTTTTACTTACAGTTTTTGTAAATTATGATCTGAAGGTTAAATGTGTCGGTTGCTCTCATAATCACGGTCATTTTAGAAGTGACATTTTAGGAAGATGTCACTATGGTATTAACAAAATTTGGCCAAGAATCATGTCTTTAGAGTAAAAGAATTGCACGTATGGGTCCAAAATATTTCTAACAGAGCACATACAAGTTATTTTTTATTCATTCAAATGGCTATTTAATGAATTCACTGCCTCGGTTCAGGCTCGTTTTATATGCTCTTTCCGTACTGCTGCACTTGCACTGTGATAAATAATTTCATTAAGAGTTTCATTTCAAAGTTCTGATCAAAAAAAGTTAAAGGCAAGAATTTTTCTGAACAGGAGCTGGAATGGTGTTTGAGGAGCAGCAGTAAAATGAAGACTTGTAGCTGTATTTGTGTTAAAGATGTGACATTAGTTGAGTAATTATTAACCTGGTCTACATTGTATAGACTTAGGATGTACTGATCCACAGAGGTTAGCATGACGGTGGTTAAACAAGCTTGTGGCATAATTTACATCTAAGAAAGTTGTCAAAATGTACGATTTTGAATTTTGTAAAAAAAAAAAAAAAACCGAAAAAAGTCATTAATCGGTGAATCTGATTAAACCGACTCTGATGTTGATGTTACATACACTTATAGCAAGAAAGGATTTATGTCACGTTATTCCCACTCATAGTTAGTTGTAAGATTATACTGTAGTTTTGGGTGACTACTGTGTCTGTTTCTACTTCATTGAAGGAAAAGGTAATTACAAAATGATAATATGATAGTAATGATTTTATATGTATGAGTATATTTATAAATATTTGAAAATATGTCATTTCAGGTAAATAAATTAAAAAATAATAAAACGCATATTGACTTGGAGGCCAAACATCTCAGGATGTTATTTCAACTTCAAACCACTAAGGGCTGAGAACTTCCTCGTGGTCTCTTTCTCATAGCTAGTGGTGTATTATTAAGTAAAGCTCATAACTGCTGATAATTGTAGCATTTCCCAAAGCCTTCTATTTATCCATTATCACTGTACAGAGTGAAACTTTGCCAAAAGTGAGATGATTAATGTGGTAAAATCTTTACATCTTGATTCACCCTACCACTGACTTTGGCATGTGATGCAAACTGTATTTTTCTATTGTCAGTAGACAACGTTGTGGCAATTTGAGAACGAAACACAGATGATATGGGTCTATTACCAAATCACAGTATAATCGGAAGAAAACAATTGCTTATCGTCCTAGATACTGTACTAAGGGGGCTGTTTGTCCAGTACTGTTTGTTTGGATGAAGCAATAGAACAAAATTGCGCTTTTTTAACGTTCTGAACTACGGTGACCAGGGAGACTGAGGCGTGAAACCAGGATTGGAGGCACTCTTTAGGGGGGTGGTACGAGACCAAGCCCACCTTGTGACTCACATCTGCTGAACATGACACTGGCTCCTGCTGTGTTTGCCCGACAGAGGATGAGAAGTGCAACACAGAAGATGATGGCTGTATTGATTTTGGCCTTTTCCTTCTCAGTAGGCCAAAGGTGAAATCCAGACAAAATAGTGAACTTTATAACCGACTTATCAGCATTTATTGACTATAGAGCTCAAGCTGTGACACTGCACTAATACAAACTTGAGTCCTTTGTAAATATCAAACAGCTTTGCCCCTATTGTTTCACTAGCAACAGACAGCCTAGTATTTCCTTGGTACCTATTCTCCAAGCAAACACAAAGCAGACAAGCTTCTGCGGTTTGAGATATAACAGGACAGTCAGTTCTCATTTTTTGGCTAAACTCTAGGGCTTGTGTTCTGCCTTTGAAGACTGGTTCAAATTCCAGGCCTCTGTCCTTGTGGGGGCCCAGCGTAATGACCTAAGAGCTGCACTCCAAGAGCGCTGAACCACGGTCAATGACCGGTCAGCAGCTGGACGGTAAACCAGATGAAATTCTGAATTGGTCCGCCGCCCTGATCACCCCCCTCCAATTCTCAACAAGGGCTTGTTTCACTGTAGTGCGGGAAGAATTCCAGCACCAAGGCAAGGCTGCGATGTGCTTTGAGGAGCCAGTGTTTGCAGGAGATTGTCAGATTGCCAGATTGGGCACCCAGCTGTACCCACTGTTCTTCAGTAAACATCCCCATCAGCAGTGGTGAATACCCTAGGAAAAAAAACCGAGAAACCAAGCAATGCCAAGAAAGCGCTCCAGCCTAATCACATTCCCTGTATCAGGGCTTCTTCACAGCTGCAGTACTGTGGTGTGAAGATAGATGGAATAAAGAAGGTTTTTCTATCTTCTCAATGCGAATTTGCTGCATACGATGTTCATTTGCTGCTTACAGCAACCCCAAACATTGGAAAACCTCAGAAGTAAATGGGTTTATAATGTAGCTGGAAAATTAAATATTTATCTCAAAAACTTTTTGAGGCTTTTAACACCTCTAGACTTGGCGTCGGTTGCTTTTTAACCTTCAGTCCACAGGTTCCAACAGAGCACCTTTGAGACAGATACACGAACAACCACGGATGAGAAATCAGCTTAAAATGCAGGGAGCAGAGCTGTGGTGTCCAGGTACAAAATGCATTATTCCATTTGAAAGGTATTTCTGTAGGAAATACCCCTTTACCGGAAATGCTGAAGTGCTCCAGAACGTTCATTGTCTGTCTATCTATTACATTTCATCGTTTACAATCAGTGACACATAAAATGGCACAGAAACTATAGTAATGTTTCTTGGTACAGTTATTGTTCATTTAGAATTATAAGTGTAATTCCTTCGTGAAAATTTTTTCGTAAAAGGAATGTTCGTAAACGGAAAATTTCCCAATAATACTACTAATTATTAATTATTATTATTATTATTATTATTATAAATGTAATTTATGTTAGAATAGTAAACCTAACATTTGTGATTTTCCTTTCAACAGAATTCAAAGGCCTTTGAGGTTTAATATAGGCAAGGCTTTGCTGGAGACTGATATGCACAGAGAAGCCAGACCCGACGTGGCATCTGGTATTATGTCACAAAAGTGCATATTTTGAGATGAAATGGCTATATTCTTACAAGAGTCGACAGCACATTTTTGTAAAAGAAGCCTTCATTACGTGAGGAAAACCCGTATTTTCAAAGCTCATTCTGAACATGAAACTTTTTTCAAAATTTTCCTCACAGTGAATGATTATCATATTTATCAGCAGGTTCTTGAAAAGGGAATCAACACTACTCTGAGGACATTTGGAAACTTTTCTTTGTAGATCCCATAGCTCCCATAAGCCTGTACATAATATGTATTCTACAAAACATGATCCGTTGTTGCCAGCTGGACATCTGCCTTGTTGCCAAGGAAATTACTGACGTAGGTGTGCCTCACTGCCAAGGAAATCTGTCCAAATATATGACCAGCAGGAATGCATATCATCAGACTAACTCGGGATGTACGCACAGGTGCTTTGACGTGACATTGAACATTCATAATCAATGGAATCACGTGCTTATGTGACAGAGACATACAGACAGATAGTGAAAGAGACTGGCATCCAGCAGGTACTCACAGGCCGTGAGGTAGTCGGGGGAGCCGAGGATGGAGTTGGGGGCTTGGTGGAGGGTAGGGTGAAGCGCTGGCTTGTTTCTGGGGGTGATGAGAAGGATCGCACACGGGCCTCAAGGCGCTCTGGCTCACTCTTGTAGGCCTCCAGGGGGAATGGGGGCTGTTTGGTCACTTGGGTTGGCGTCGTGGGGGGCGAGGAGAGCCCAGAGGCTGTGGGGAAGAGACCGGACCAGGGAGGCATTAGAATTCAGGTGCACACGGGGAAGACACGGGCATACAGTAAACCCTATCGCTCCTGTCTATCTCATCCAGTGTTTCTCAGTCTGAAAGCTCTCATAACTGATCAACATTTTTCGTATACTATTTTAGTCAAAATTATCATACTGAGGCATCACCAATAAAGACTTCAAATTAGATGTCCAGATAGCTGATGAGTTCACAGTGAAAAGCAAGATAATATCCTGCTGGAGTAAGCAGACAAGTGTTGATGTGCTGCCAATATCTGGGGCGGTATCCCCTTGTCAGCTGCTTTTAGTCTGAATGCTCATTACAGATGATCTCTTTCCATCAGCATCAAGGTCAGACTTCCTCATACAGTTCTTCACAGAAAACATTAAACCAGAGGAGCTTTAAAACTGGAGATGTATAGAAAGTCATCCATCAACGCCTTTCAGTAAGGTGAGTGTGTTGGCATAGTGATGCAGCAAGTAGCACTGGTGCCTCACAGCTTTAGGGCTGTGCATTTCAGCATCGTTTCAAATCCAGCTTACTTTGCATTTTCTCCTCCTGTTTGGACCTCCCAAAGTCCAAAAGACATACATTTCAGGTGCACCAGTGACTGCAAATTGCTTGTAAATTGTATGTGTGTTGGACAAAGTGTGCTACATCGCTCTGCTGCAGTGCTCTACTTATGATTTTATACAGTTTAGTGGGCCTCACACTGTAAATTACCTTTGGCTAAATACTAGTTAATAATTGTTGTACTTTACTTAGGAGAAAAGTATCTGCTAAATGAATAAATCTAAATATAATGTAAATGATCGCCATCACTGCTGAGATCTGCTGGGGATCATCCATTCATACCTTGATGGTGATTACAATCCGAGATCCATCTGTCTGCCACAAAGACAGAGTGCAGTGTGGGTCTATGCTGTTCAAGACGACATGAAAGGGCTGTTTTGGGAATTGCTCCTGAACGGCTTTCATAACTCTTTTATGGAGACATCTTTTTTTGTATATATCCTCAAATGTCATACGTGTGGATGGACTGTATGGACTGTACACTGTATATTGTATGCAACCAAGTGGAAATTTCCTCTGGAGTCAATGAAGTCTCATCCATTTATTCATTTATTCAGAAGAGCTTTTCCCCGGTATACAGCGGCACCTGAAGCACAGCGACCGCACTCAACCCTGCTCTCTGAAGCTTTGCTGCACAGGGAAGAAACTGCTCATTTAATATACATCAGATCCAGACTTTATACAGCCTGGATTGATTCTATTTTGACAAAGAATCCAGATGACCATATCTGTCCATAGCACATTCTTTCATAGACACTTGTCTGAGTGTAATTACATTTTTTAATGGTAAGTCATTAAATACACATACATTTTAATGAATGAGCAGAGTGAAGAGTGTACCAGACATGTGAGGGCACCAGGGAGAGACTTAGAGCTTCCACTTTGAAAAAGCAGAGTCCAGTCTAGTGCAGGTCCAGGATACATCAACGATATTACAGCACACACGTGCTCTCATATCCCTCTCAGATTCACTAGCCCACTTGGCCAAACTGATCAGTATCACCAAGGTCAAGGATCTCAAAGACCACAACTGGATATGGACCCCTTAGAGCAACAATAGCAGGGAGGGTTTTATGGGAGGAAAAAATTGAAAACTCTCAGCCACTTGCATATGGAACACACTTATTCTGGATGCCAGAGCAGCCATATAGTACTACAACATTATTTATATTTAGCTGATGTTTTTCTCAAAAGTAATATTGAGCTATTTACAGTGATTTACCTACAGTAAAGCAGGTGCAACTTAAGTAAAGTGCTTTGATCAAGGATACTACAGTTGGAGGTGGGATCTGAACCTGGGTATAGCCACTATACTATCGGCTGCTTCACCCAACTGTTGTCTTTAAACATTTTGTAGACAAGAGAAAAAATTACCTATCCCACCTCCCCTGTAAATGCTTTTTGCCAATATCCTTCACCCCTTTTCAGTAGGTCGTGCTTGAGGACATCACCACTTGTCCTCGCCAAGCTAAATCAGACCACCCCCACCAACTTTGTATTATATAACCAGAATGGGCATTAAATATCCCTTTTGACCTCACTGAAATCCCTTTGAAAGTGCCAGGCAATAGATAAGTCTTCACAACTCAGAGTAAAAGAATACTTAAAAAACATCAAGGGAAAGTCCTCCAAAGCAGGGCTGCACATCCTCTGAATATGAAAACAGGCCTCTGTGGGGAGGAAGAAGAAAGGGTAGACAGGGGAAAGCCTTTATTCTTCCTGGTCCTGTGCGATGATTTATTCTCTTCTACATTGACAAAGTTCATTTACATCAGACTCTGCAGGCCATGTTCTCATATGATGGCTGCAGAATGTTAAGTAGACAGGTGCCCACACACAGATGGTCCCTGTTCCGCACTGATGTGTCAGACAGGCGTTTGGTACCACACGGCATCCCCCTCAGCGCCGGCCTCTGAAATGCAAACGATTTTGCCCCTAAACATCTCGAGTGTAAATAAAAGCAGAATGAGCTCACCCAGCTGTAGACTAGACTTGGGTTCGCCCTCTTTTGAGTTCAACAAACAAAACGTTTGTCCTGCAGACACTGTAAAATGCCAGATCCTCCAAATCCAGTCTCCTCCAAATCCATCAAATATTACTTTTTTTGGCAACTCCACAAGTGCCAAAAAGGAAATCAAATGTATAACACAAGAGAAATTCCTAAAAAAAAAAAAAAACACCTGCACATAACTACACACTCCGCTGTGCATCAGAAACCCATCTACTTAAGTGTAGATCCAGCAGAGCAGAGGCTGCTTTTTTAATTTCCCAAATCACCCTAGAAGGGACCCTGCCAAATTTTAACTAGATGAAATAAATGCAAATTAACTTGCATCTTGTCTTTCAGGAGGTTTGAAGTGAGCTGTTCTCACTCAGCAGCATATGATTACATGTTTGCTTTGCAGATAAAAAAAAGCAGAGAAACCTGGGCATTGAGCAGCTGCAGCAGTTGAGGTTACTGTATGTCCCTTGCTCTAAATACCACTTTAGCAGCAGTTGAATCTGTGACTCTAAATTGCCAGGCGTGTTTGACTATGTGTGTAAGCATCCTATGATGGACTGGCATCCTGTTTGAGGTTCACGCTGACTGGCCTCGTGCCCTATTCTTCTGGGACAGGCTCTGGACCGCTGTGACTGTGGCTTAGGGTAAGCGGTTAAGGACAGCGACTGAGCATTAATTACAGTGGTGTTACCATCTGAGAAGGATCACCCAAAGACAATGAACATTTGTTGTCAATAAAGTTGAAATCCTATATTCAAATAATTAAGTTAAATGGCTATTTATAACTACAGTACATACCAGCAGCATTTTATACTTAGTAACACTGACACCCCCCTCAGCTGAAGCCCAGTTCTATTTCTAATCTAGGCCCTCCCAACCAGCTATTTACATAACACCTCAAGCAATGTCTGTGACCGTGTATTTTTACAGCACAGTTAGATGTTGAGCCATTACTTACTGAACAGTCTGAGAACAGTTCTTTGCTTTGCATGTGTGGAGATGGGAGTGGAGGTGCTCCTGTACAGGTGTTCCTCTCTCTGACTCTCTCTTATATCCATCTACCTACTTCTGACTGCATCTTGTTCCATCCCCCAAAATCCACCCACATCTCATACATTTCCATGCATCTCTGTGTCTTCCTGCCTCTCCCTCCTTCTCTCTTGCATTGACCTTCTTCTCCCTCTGTCTCCATTGCCATGCACCTTGCTGCATCTCTCTGCACTTCCCCGCCTCCCCCTCATCTCTCCGTATCTTCTGCCGTGCCGGCGAGTACTGTCTGTCATGCTATGGCACTCTCACCATCAGGGACCGAGCCACTAAGAGCGGATTAGGGTGCGTGACGATAAAAACCACCCCTCCCTCCACAATCCAACACAGCCCACACCCTCAGCACCGTGGGGGCCTCGGGGTAAATTAAGGACACCTCACGCCTTTTGATCCACGTCGTGCCGTCCCAAAATGCACTGCTCAGCAACAGCAGTGAGCCAAACCTACTGGGTCTTTTTTCAGCGATTCTGGGTTTATGGAGCTCTGGATCCTATTGCTCCACCTCAAACGACTTCTGAACAGCAGGCAGCATAGTGCTTAAGGACATGGATTTATAACCTGAAGGTTGCTTGTTCAGCTCCCAAGGAGCCCATGCTGTACAATCCTACAGCAGGGTAATTCCAGGTTATTTCAATAAAAGCTTTGTCTGCTGCTATGGGTACCTGCTTAACTAATAATAAATCAGACCATATAAAGTTGAAAACTGTGGCCTGGATTCTAAATCAGTGCATGGAACTGGAGTATGGAATTTTGTTCAAACCCTAGAATAAAAATGAATCAATGCAGCAGGTATGTTTTAGGTCTGCGGCACAAGCAGGTATCAAAACCAAGTGGTCAAGTGAGGCAGAAATAAAAAACAATAAATGAGATTCATGACAGAAGACCAATGTAAGACTCCATACAATATTTATGGACCAGTCAGTGGTTCACCTGTGACTCCTTGGCTTTATGAAGACTTAAGAGTAATAGATTTTAACTTAAGCACCCTTCAGTTTTCATGCAGAGGTAATACAGCTTGAGTGATATGTCATGAAAGCTCTCTGTGGACAGTGATTCATAATAATCCCAGAGAAAAGCTGTTTCCTAGCAAGGCCAGCTATATTTAAACGGGCTGGAGGGGGCTGCAAAGTGCTAGTGTCAGGGAAAAGCATGCTGACTTGGACCCTGACCCCTACCAGAGGCCCACGGTGACCATGGACGGGGGAAAGGGCAGGGCTGTGAGGTGCCCTCATAGAGAGAGTGTTATACCAGCAGGTGGACTGGCTATAAATGGCTGACCCTCCTTGAGGGACTAGGAGAGAGAGAGGCTTGCTGAACAAGGGAGTGCTGGGAAGCCTGATGCAGTGTGTTCCAGGGCTCACTATACTGACTCATGTCATCCAGATACAGTCATTGCATGATCAACATTATATGCAGTCAGTGACGGTACGCCTTAATGACCATGCCATTTTTGGATTAAGTTCACTAATGCTCAGAAGTACATATTCGTTAATGTGCGCATTTTTGACTAAGACTGAGTGAACAATAAATAAATCTGGTTCATTATTCATTCTTATTCATTCATTATGTTTTGCCAATAAACATCTAAAAAACATTATAATATTCTTTACTGTACATTTCCCATCATGTGGCAGATTAGACAAAGGGAAGAAATTCTAAAAGACTACTTTTTTATTTTTCTTTGTTCTTTGTGCAGGGTGACATGGTGGCTTCTGCAAGTAGCGCTGTTACCTCACAGTGCCTGGGCTGGTCGGATGTGTGTTTGAATCCGCCCTCAGTCTGTGCAGAATTTGTTGCTCCTGTTCCCTCCCAAAGTCCAAAGACATGTATTCAGGTTAACCAGTCACTCAAAATTGCCTCTAATGTGTGTAATCACCCTACAATGGACTGGAATCCCATCTGGGGGCAGTTTCATAGTCTGGCACCCATTGCTTCTGAGATAGGCTCTTGACCGTCCTAAGTCTCCTCAGGATAAGCATTTGATGGATGGATGGATTCAGGTTACAACTGTGGTTCTTTATTAATGTGTAACATATTATTTCAACAAATTCATAATAAAATAAAGACATATATTCACCTTTCTCAATGGTTTACCTCAAACAGCATCAGTCATAAGATTGGTGTCCTACTTTGTAACCATGATGTTAACCAGGCAATGACTGTATATGGTTCAAACACAAGGGCTGGAAGCTCCAGCCATCAAGAGAAACTGTGTGAGCAGATGGCTCCCCCATGGGTTCCTGGGGTGAAAGTGGTGAGCGGGTGGAGCCACTGGGGAACAGCAGGACATCTTTTTAATGAGCCAGACTGCAGGAGGAGCCTGGCCACTGAGGTGATGTGAGACACCGGCAACAGGCAGGATCTGCAATCTTCACCCCGCAATTGGCCAAGTGGTTTTGACACTGAATGCAAAACATTGTCTCAATATAAACCATCCTGATACTTAATTTTTTTCAGTTATGTTTCTGATAAACAGTAATATTTTTCTCAGAATCCAATTTTTAAGAGACGCTGGACCCATCTAAGACAACACAAGCAAGAAAAAAACAACACAGTCTGTCTAATAAGCTAGTAAACTTCCATGTTTGAAGGAGTAAAAAGTATTTAAGGCATTATCAGATTGAAAAAGAACACATTGGAAGTTTTCTTTATTCTTATATTTTACTTATTAGATTATAAGCAATAAAAGGAAACTCATGTTCTTACCATTATACCTTCAGCACACATTTGAAATTAGATTTAATATTTAAAAGGAAGACCATGCAAATAATTGTGTAAGTCTAAGTGAATTATACCATGAATACTAACCACAGTGATGACAAACTGCATTTAATCACAAAGCGCAAGACTGAAGGAAGAGATACAGGATGAGAAAAGAAAGAGACAGAGAACTCCATGGTGACAGCATGGTACTGTGAGGGTTTCCTAACTGCACAAATATCTGTTGCTTTTTTACTGGCAAGAGGAACACAATGTGTGTGTTTTAGGAGGTGTTTAGGCTCGGGTCCCCAGCGGTGCCCTGCTGTTTACACCCTTGAGCATAGTGCCTGACTCACTTTGCCAAACTGCACAATTGTTGAAAGAACGAAGGGACAGAGAAAAGGACTGTATGTGATCATCTACATCACTGTCAGCTCTTCACAATCACAACCTGTGACGTGCTTGAAAAGTTTAACACAGCCTTCTACCATCAAGCCAGGAAATAATCCAAGACCAGGAATATCCATGATCCATGGCTGACTTGACTTTAAGAGAAGTCATTAGATATCTAGGTATGGAAATTGGCTAGACCATGTCTTGTATAAATCAGTGGTTATGAACGTGTGTTCAGGAGTCAGGAGCAAATTATGTTCCTCAGTGCGGAAAATTGCAGTGCTCTACAAATATGTGAAACTCCTGCAGGAAGAAGCTAACTTGTGCACAAACTCATCATGCTCCATTTTTTAAATTGACCTGAAAAAGAACTGCAGTGCCATCTACAGTTGGTCTGCACACACTGGGAGCCATGGGTACTACAAATCCCACAGTGCTTTGCATTCTTCCCCCCCCCCCCCCACCCCCCCCCCCCCCCC
>UFQX01000096.1:555435-620427 GCA_900497675.1 Arapaima gigas
CCCCCCCCCCCCCCCCCCCCGGCTCCAGTGAAGTGAAGCAAGGCAGGTAGAG
Source organism: Arapaima gigas (assembly GCA_900497675.1). NCBI lineage: Eukaryota > Metazoa > Chordata > Actinopteri > Osteoglossiformes > Osteoglossidae > Arapaima > Arapaima gigas. The sequence goes on from UFQX01000096.1 coordinate 555,488, forward strand.
AGACCAGGAGGAGTGCCGTCTCTTTCTGGAATAAATATAAAAAGCAGTCTACATCTAAGGTCTGAGTCCACACCAAGGCCATGTCATGAGAATAAGGAAAAGAATATGAGAACATACTCAGTGTGCTTAAATACGTAGGCTTCCCTTAATAATACATTCTCATACGGAATGAAAAAAACAAATATATTCATCATAATGTGTTCAAGACCCTTGGCTTTACACAACCAAGAAATTAAATGATAAAAACTAGAAAATAAATGTTCAAAAATGGGGGCCTCACATAAAAGGGCTCAGGATGCTGGCATTTCCTGAGGCCTCAAAGTCAGCTCAGACCCAAAGCTCAGGATGTCATTTAAAGACATTATCTCACAGTTACTGGGACACGGAAAGCAAAGCCCCACGCTTAAGTCCATAAATGGACTGGGAAGACAGCACTGTCTCACCACAGGGCTAATTATTGCACAATATGTAAAAGCAGTTATAGAATGGAAATATCATTTTTTTCACCCTTCCCAGGTGAGTTTCTGTGGTTGCTGGGGCATCAAGTGTCCTCCATGGTAGTCTGGCCAGGGTTTCCTAGAAATCCATTAAGGAACCATTGTCCGAAACCCCTCAGAAAACACCCTGCTCTATATTTAGCTGTTCCTTACCCTCTAGTAAACAAGCTCCCTGTATCTTGTGTCCATCCCAGTTACGCCACCATTTAGGCCACAAATATGGGATGGAAGCAAAATAGGTCGATAGTGTTTGTATGGGACTTGTGGACGTGATGTGTGAAGTGATGTGTGTGACTGGTCAGGCACAATGGCCTGAGACTGAAGCCCATCTCTATGTGGATGAAAAATAAAGCTACAGAGTGAGATCCAAATCCCTTCCTGCCATTTAGAAGTTTATCTGGCAGAACAGGTATGTGAGAACAGCACAGTTACAGAAGTCTTTAAAACAATTACCTTTTTTAAATATTGTAGGACAAACTGACAAACATCATCATACATGTAAAAAAATCTCTCAGTATAGCCCAAATAACCTAAAAAAACAACACCAACATCTTATTCTAATGTCAAATAACAACCAAAATTAATACCAATATCTGAATTAATTGCTCTCGGGATGACAAAAGTCGCATATTCAATCCAATAGATTGTCAGATTACATTGTCCTGAACTCAAACACCAGAAGGACCACAAGTTTGTTCGTTTTTGTTTGTAACTAGAAGTCACCTTTACTTCAATGAATGCTTAATAATATACTGATGTCTTTAAGATCTTAAACACAAGCTGTAAATGCTGTGGAAAGTTCAGTCCAGACAGTCCCTTTTTGTGGGGGTAGTAAAGAAGGGTTCATTTTGCTTTGTTATGAACAGGGTGTGTAACTCCTATGTAAATTTGTAACTCGACCTTTTGTAACGTGAAGCCTGTGTACAAATTATTTGATGTAACTGAAGTAAAATATCACGGTGAATGAAAAATTACCCATTGCCTTGTCCATGGTATACACTGCCTCACATCCTATGCTTCTTGGACAGGCTCTCGACCCTCTGAACCTGCTCTGGACAAGAGGTTACCAGTAAATTTCTATATGTTTTCATCTGATTTAGATTAGATATATTACAATTCAACTTGACAAATGAAGTACGTATTTCAGCTTCTTTGCTTCACAGTTGTATAATGCATTTTTCCTTTTTTCCACTGGCCCCAAGCAGGGTAAATGGAGCAATGACTTAATGATGACCCCAAATGAGGACCACACAAAGCGCCTGGCTAACAACAGGGTGCCTTTACTACACCTGTTCGACTGCTGGTTCGGGGCTGTGTCCCAGGGGTGGGCTTTATGAGGAATTTTCTCATCTCACAGTAGGTCCCCAAACAAAGCTAGAAACATGTGAGCTAAAACTCAGTGGCTCCCAATCCATAGAATTAAACTAGATTATCCCTAAAGCTGGACGCTAGTGGAGTTCACTCCCCGTACAGTGGTCCCTCCAGGCAGTCAACAAGATCCCATTGATGTTGCAGCCAGATGAGTTGGCTGGTATTTCAACTGGAAGCTGAGGGCGAACAGAGGCGGGAAATGAAGGTCCATTTTGATTTGGGAACATTGGCATGACCTTGCATGAACTAAAACCTCAGAGATTTGAAGTGGGATTCTTCACAGTTAGGAGTAGTTTCTTTCAGTCCTTCGAGGTGGGACACCTCTGTTCCTGTTCACATATGGCCCGAGCCTCCAGAAGGACATGGGTGCATTGTCTTTGTGAAGTGCTACCATTGTGCCAAATCAGAGGGGTGAAGATGGTTAAAATACAGCTTTCACATTCTGTAGGGTCCAAAGTAAGCCTGTGGAAAGTACCATGTTCTTTTCCTGGTCAAACACCACAGCAGCAGGGTCATGGTCACCAAGAGGCACAGGGCAACAGGTCATCCATTCAACAAGTTCATCACAGGTATGTAATACTGATTAAACAAAATAATTTTTTGGCCTTGTAAACACTCATATTCAAACACACATATCTCCTTCCATCTATTAGCAACAACAGCTTGTCAAGTGTAGAGTTGTTGTGGACCAGAGTCTATCCTGGAACCCCAGGCCACAAGGCAGGATACACTTTGGACAGAATGCTAGTTCTTGGTACAAACTCATTGCCACACAAGGGTCATCAGTTCACCGGAAACCCATCTTTGGAAGCACCTGGAGAAAACCACACAAACCCAAGTCAACATGCAAATTCCACGCGCACTAAGCTGAATTTGAATGCACAACCCAAACACTGTGTTATCCACTGAGCCACTACAGTCATAAGATGCATATGTAATTTGCAACTTCTTTTTAGAATGCAGGCCATGAAATTTCGCTGAAGCAGGACCCTGAACCTTCAACCATTAGCCACATGCTAAAATGTATTAACCATCTTACTGCCAGCTGCCTTGGCCTTCTCACAGATATCCCTACCGTTCACCTCTGCAGTGTGGACATTAAACCTACTGTAATTTCTTTCAGGAAAAGCTGCCATCATGATTTACCCCTTGATAAAAAGCACTGAAGTAGAACTACAAAGAAATAATAAAGGCCTTTAATTGTTTGCTACTATACTACTATAACACGGTGCTTTCCAAACCTATTTTATGGTGACACCCGAAGGACTTTCAAAATTCGGCTCGACACTTGAACATAACAGGCCTGCATATTTATTTACTGTAATGACTTGCCTTGACAGGGCTGTAGACTCAGGTGGAAAGACTATAGGACCATTACATAGCAAGTCTGAACCAACAGCCCCCACCGAGCACCATGACACACTCATCCTAAGAACTCCATAACACAATAAACAGCACCAGGGCCAATACCTCCCCTGTAACTCTTCACAATAGTTAGACAACTATTTACACAGGTAGCAAAGCAGGATGGGAGAGCTACAGCTCCAACTGCCGCTATCATACGTCGCTAGATTTTAAAGGGGGAGCCAAGGGAAAAAAGGCAGGTTTACGTTCACAACAGCGTTTAATGAAAAATTTTCTACTGTTAGTGACCATTCTATACTGGAGAAAAGTGTTATGGGTCAAATAGTGGCCAGCGAGGTGCTTGTGAGTTCAAAAGAGTGTTTTATTTCTCGTGCTGCTCCTTTGCCATTGTAAAGAAAACTTCTTTGGCATTTGTGCTGTTAATAGAAGACACTGGCTACAGTTCTTGCCTGCAGTTCCATCATTAAGGGTACTGCAATATAGATATTTAACAGATGTTAATTCTTAATACAAATTTTTCTATACTGAAAGTCAAAATTGGAAATTCAAAGCAAATTCATCCTTTTATTATGGAAAGGCCAAGCTTAGAGCAACATCTTTGCGACACCTCAGTTTGGAAAGCTCTGCTATAACACATTATTCATTTGTTTACGAGACTTTTCTCCAAAGCCACATAATTTACAATGTTTACTGGTGCAGTTCAGGTTAAGTACAGTTTCTGAAGCTTTGGACGAGGTCACCTGTTTGGATTTTTACCGCTTACCTCCTGTCTAGTTCCTTGACCACAAACATCATCTTTGTTCTGCTCAAGTGACACACAGTTCCAGAATGTGCTTCAAACATCTCCAAAGGTTTTGAGGTCTAAGGTTAATTCACTCCTAGTAAGGAAATTTCTTATTATAGCAGACCAGGCTGACATGTACACAAGATGATAAGATCCAACAAGCCATGGGAGGTCGCCTCATAAAAATGTATCCAAAAATATTTTTACAACTTCTCTTTGTAAAACCATCTTTATAACAAAGTGAGTCCGCGAATGAGTTTTGTGCATCAGGAAGGAATAGTGGGCTTTACCCAAAAATGGTATAACAGATGTCAGAAGGACAGTAAGGGCCAAACTGCATTGTTTTTCCCATAATTCTCTGCAAGCTAACTGGCCCTTCAATGCTCTGCCCTGTCATTTTCAATGACCAAATGTGACCATGACAAGATGGTGCCGGTGCCTGCAGCGTCAGCTGATGCTGGGTACGTTGAGGGCAACCCGAGACCAGTTGATCTGCGTCAGCATCACTACACAGTCACCCCTCACCCCGCCCCACCGAGCACTGCGGACTTTCAGGAAAGGTAACGTGAAGCGAGGCATGTTGGAGTGAGTGTCTCCATCGTACTGTTTGAATGTTTGGGACAGGAATCCCAAACAGATGAAAAATCCTCAGCTGTGTAAAAAAGTAGATCATTGAAACCTGCCTTGAATTAAAGTGCTAGATGAACAGATGTACTTTTCTGCTTAACACCATGGACATTACTGCTCAGTGCTACCACAGGATCAAGATGAAACAAGTTGACTTCATAAGTCAACACAACACTAGTCCACAGTATTAGTACAGGACTCCAAAAAACACAGTGCTTTGTTTTCACTAACAATGCCATGCAGCACCACCTCACAAAGTCAAATTTAGAGCAGCACAGCACGGAACAAAGTGGTAAAGATTTCCCTCTTTGTGTCTCCATAAGCTTCCAGGGACAAAACCTGAATTTACCTAAGTCCAGTGTATCTTCATAGGATGTTCCCAGGGACATTTCAGGCTTTGTTTAAAAGCAAAACCCCCCTGGACACATTGTGGTATATTTATTCTGGCAGTGTGATAGGATACACTCTTATTGGAATGGGCGTCATTCAACCATACAAAAATCTTTATCAATCTTTATCACCTCCCCCCTGTTGTTCTTGTAATAACCACAACCCAATTATTTTCTAACAAAGTTATGGAATGTAGCTTTATTATGCTTACATTTTTGGCAAGGGAATGTATTTTACCACAGTTCCCACTGTAAATATACCCATGACTGAAGTGTTTCGTTTTCTTGTGTTGGATAAAATTTCATCTGCATGATACTTCAAAGCACTTAATGCCTGGACACCCATTCAGACCTAATGAGAAAAAATAGTCCTACCCCCTTTGGAGGCAGCCCGGCAGTGTGTAACGCTGTCCCTTAGCTACCTGTGTGCCTGGGTAACTGTCTCTCCTTCTCTGAACGAAAGCCAATCACCAAATGCTAGGTGTGCACCCACTGGGGCTCACTGACTAGAGAAGCCAGGATTGGCCCTGCACTAAACCACAGGAGTCATTATACTACATCTGACCCCCCTTGGCGACACTAGAGTCAGTCACCCCCTGAGACCGCCCTCAGGTCTCTGGCTCCTCTAGGATTCCCACATGGCTCTTTTTTGAGTTAAAGTCCACAACAGGACAGTGTGTCTCCTTGGAGGTTAAAAACAAACAGCAATGGGTTTTATGCTTTTTATGGGGAAAACCTGTATTAATTATCATTAGAACAACAGCACATAAGAAAAGTCACACCTGTTGTCAAACACATTTCTTCCCCTGCAAACAAACTGTTTGGATTTACGACAGGACAGGTCCAGAGCATCGTAAACTGTAATTCTAGTCTACTACTTCAGATCATCAGCATTTGAAACATTTCATTCACATCAGAGATTAAAACACTGGATTGGTGTCAAGCGGCAGTTAAACAGGAATGCCAGCCCCCCACTGCTGTCCCCAGCCAACGACGAGGGTCTGCATGCTGTCACCCACGCCTGTTCTGTCACTTCTCCCTTTTGCGTGTACACAAATCTGATTTACTTGACACGTCTTCCATTCGGGCAGCCTGATCTGAAATGTTACACGCCAGTCCGGTACCTCAGTCTCGTGTGTCATGTCTTTACAGCACAGTCTATATGAAAACTGTTAGCACAGCAGACAAGCCATTAGGGGCACAGTGGCTGCAAATAGACAATGAAACTGTTTTGGTTACCCAGGGGACCGTGGGGCTCGGACTGGCGCCGGCCCATCCGCCGCTCCTGGTCCTTGCGCTTCTTGCTCCCCCGCAGACTGCCGAATCGCTTCATTGGGTTCTGTGGTGGGCCGAGGGACTAATGCCAGAGACTGACATGCCCAGCTTGGGACACCTCAAAATTGGAGAAAGAAGCGCACCTCCTTGAAGTGCCCTCGGCCTCCCCTACGATCGCCCCCGCTCACCACGGCACACCTCCTCAAGGACTTGCGCACAACAGACGTGGACCGGGGTGGATCATACTCCTTTGGGGGCCAGTGGATAGATGGATGAATGGATGACAAGGTGTGAGGGATGCTGGGAGGGTGGAGGTAGGAGCTGCAGCAGATCTTCGTGGGTTAATCCTGGGCACAGACCAGTAACAAGGGCAGTGATAAATAGTCCACAAAGTTCCTGAAAAGTCCACAGCTTCCCCTGTCCACAGGGGTCTGGCAGGAGCGTGGTGTCCCCCCCCCTTTGCCGGCGAAGCGATGGCAGGTGTGCGGTCAACGTGGTGCAAATGCAGTCCCAGTTTTGTCTCGTCCTGCCGCTGCTCACGATGCAGACTGTCATGTGCAGCTGTGCATGAGGCCTCTTTAAAATAGCCTGCATGGCAGGAGGCTGTAAAAGGAAACCACCCCACTCACAAACAATCTCTGGCAGTGATTGGCTCCCTGCTTCCTCCCCTCGTCCCCCCCCCGCCCCGGCACAGGCTTCCTGGAGTGTACCTCAGTCTTGCTCTCGCCCGCCTGCCCTGTCTCTCGACACACACAAATATGCAAACGTGATTCTTTATACACTTATACACGATGAAACGCTAACATGCCTCTCTGTTTTTTAACAGCTGGGCAGGTGGTATCAGCATTTCTGTGAACAAGTGGTACTGAGCTCACTTATTCTCCATTTATTTGCTTATTTGTTTTTATATTGAGTACTGGTATAACTGTGATATTTATACACCCCTGTGAGTCCAGTGTCACAGGTTTGTCATATGTGTGCTGCTGTAGCCTCTGACAATCTCCTTGGCGATTAAGAATGTTATCTATCTATCTATCTATCTATCTATCTATCTATCTATCTGTAGAAACTACATGCTGCGACTGTTAGACAGTGATCAAACCTCAATGATAGGCCCTGGATCTTTAATGTATTAATGTTTTTGGTTGGTATGGTGAGCTGATGATACTCAGAAACACAGACACACTGGAAGCTGTGGAAATCAGCAAATCACACTTAAACCTACACCTTTTGAAAGGTGGCAATGGGTGTGATTTGCCTTTTTTCCCCAAACGCCCCCCCCTTAGTTTTTACATTTATACTGGCAGCAGGTTGCAGGTGAGCATAGCTTCTTCTTCTGGAAGAATCCAGACTAAACCCCCCACTTCTTAAAAAACTTGGATGTGAGTTAGTGTGGTGGTCAAGGATGTGTGACAAGAACCCCCCCCCCCCCGGCATATTCCAGGGTTAGCGGGGAATGCAGCAATTAAAGCTGCTGTCTTTCAAACCTGAAGGACACAGGTTTGATTCCTGCCTCCTGCTGTACTTCCCTTTACCAGGGTATGTATCCTGCATTGCTCCAGTAAAAAATACCCACCTGTATAAATGGGTAAATTGCTGTACATTGGGTCCCTTAAAATTACAAGTCACTTTGAAGAAAAGCATCAGGTAAATAAATAAATGCAAATTCCAGTTTCTGGAGGAGTCCTCCTGTATTAGCAGGGAACTTGACCCTAACTCTTCCAGTAAAGATATCCATTCATGTAAGAAGATACTACCTTGGTTAATGTTCTTAGATGTGCTTTTGGATGAAAGTGGCTTTTAACAAATCAATAAATAGAGGATAAAAAAGTGCCATGAAAATAGACCGCATTAGTTAACCGCTCGACCTAAGAAGCACCACATGGACGAGGAGTGGCTGCACTAAATGACCAGAGAGCATGACATGAACTTCAGGCACTTTCCAGGGAGCTGTGTACAGTATTCACAGAAAGCTGGAAAGTGTGCTGGTTCAAATTGGCAGCAGTGATGGTGTTTTTTTTTTTTTTTACCCTTCCCTCCAGCACAAGATGGGTTTGACTACCTTCACCCAAGCGTTCAATGCACAGTGCTCAAAGCCACCTCGGTGGCCTCTCTCTCTGCTGGATGGCCCATTCTGGCTGACAGCAGATCCATTCTGTTGAGAAGGGCCTTTCACTCACCAGCCTCTTCCTCTTTGTTTATGGGTACCTTATTTTGTGCCATTTGACTCCACTAAAGAGAAACTGGCATAGTTTAACCAGGTGCAACTCTTTTTATTTAATGTCTATTCATTTAACTGACACTCTTCTCCAAAGTGACTTATGATGATGTTCAGTGATTTATCCATTCATACAGCAACCTCTCTCCAATTTTTATTGGAGCAGCTCAGGCCGAGTATGTTGGTCAAGAGCAGATGGCAGGAACTGACTCTGGATCCTCTTGGGTCCAAGGGCAGCAGCTCTAACCAGTGCACCACCTGCTATCGCCACTTTATAAAAGGATAAATGGCTTTTAAAGACAGAAGTAACTTGTTAAGTGAAAACAATCTCAAAACATGACTGAATCTCCATTGTGTGGCAGATGTTCTTATTTTAAGGGGCCTTCAGACTCACCGTTACCTGAAGTTTAGCTGGCATAACAATAATACTTTAAGAGCACAACAGAAGTATCCCTTGAAAAGCGAGCCAAGTTGTTCACCAAACCTTTTTTATTCCATGGCAAAATGCGTAACACTGAAAGATGCACAAAATACAAATTTCAAAGATGTCATTTGTTTTTAAATTCACATTTTAAAAAGCTGCTTTAGAGAGACATGCCATTCGCCACTGCAACCAAAAGTAGGTATGAACCTCAGCCAAACACACACAACACGGAGAAGCAGTCCAACGCTGGAGCGAAAAAGGGGCCATTATAGGGGCATCCAGTTGCTTAGACTGGAATATTTTATGGCTCCACCCAACTACCCCTCTACATGTCTCTTTATTCCACCAGTGGGTTCAATGCCTTATTCCCACTGTTGATCTCCCCCGCAACAAGCCAAATTAATCCCCAAACACTTGCTGTACACAGGAACGCAGGAAACCAGCTAATCCCCCTCCACTAATGCTGCCCGCAGTACAGATGAAGGAGAAGGAAAGGGCATTTATGAAAATACAGGGCAGTTAGACAAGGTTCTGAGAACTGGGTTTAACTGCCCCAAACCCGCAGCCACAGGCAGGTCTCCTTCACTGCCACAAGTTTGTCTTAGAAACACTTCAGAAACATGTCAGCACTTCCTTGCAGCTGTAGCGGTCAAGCAACTGACCAAGTGGCTGAGAGGTTACCAGGTCACGTCCCTAGCAAGTCCCTGCTGATGTGTCCTTGATGGAGGCTCTCCGTTCCAGGTACTTTAGTGAAACTTGTGCAAATTGTTAAAAAAATCGTATATTCACTTACTTAACCGTTGTGATCAAAGCTTGATGAGCTTGACTACGCAAAGACCACACTTAGGCTTAGAAGCACCACTGAGCCAAACTTCATGTCTGTGGCTTGAATAACAAAGCTGTGTATAAAGAACAAACAAACAGAGACTGAGCTTTAGAGCTATACAGAGATTAATTCAGGGCAACTACCTTGGTCACAGGTATTACGGCCGACGGTAGGTTTCAAACCTGGGTTCTTTGAATACAGTTCAGCAGTTCTAACCGCTACGCCGCGTGCTGTTCTTATGCCTATAACAGGATTGTTACTATGTTATTTAACTCTATTGATGTAAACATTGATTATGTAGAGAAACGTCCCAGCTAAGCAGTAGTTTTACACCTCAGCAACCGCATTCCAACTTGTTCTAAGTTCCCCTGGCAACAGGGTTGGCTGTGCTCTCCTGTCCACTGGTCTGTACCAACCCAGGAGGAGTCAGGTTCTTTAATGCTCCTTTTGCACAGGCAGCATCATCCCCCCCACCCTCTGGGTGTCTGTCTGGCCGCCAAGGAGCCGAGGAAAGTGACCTTTCAGAGTGCTGAAACAGACTTGGCAGCCGGGGCTGAAGGCCAGGTGTGTGTGTGTGTGTGTGTGTGTGTGTGTAGGGTCGAGGATGCAGTCAGCTGACTAGGCGCTTTTCACCAGCGTATTCTGACCTAAAGAAAATGTGAGCCATTTTGCCTTATGCTGTCCCACATCCCCTCCCAGTGCCACTTCATTACCAGCTGAGCTTAGAACCCCTCTGCACAACCCAAAAGCATGTTAAATTCTTAGCCCCAAGCCATTCAGAAGTGATCTTTAAAGATGATAATCCCCTCAGCAACACTGCCAAGAGCAGAGTGAGCGCAATGGGTTGGATTAGATGCTATTCTTCAGCCTTTGCCAGAGATCAGCTGTGTTTAAGTTCAGGATCGAGTCAACTAAGGGTCACCTTGGGATTCTGGGATCATTCCAGAACTCTAGCTGCTTATACTTCAGGGATGTAAGTGGAAACACATTTTTATCTTTGAAAACACATTCAGGGAAGGCAGGCAAACACAGGGCATCGACGTTCCTTCACTGGGGCTTTTTATGCAGCAGTTTAGTTTGAGGGTAATTCTGGCAGCCCAGTTACGGCAGCTCACAGCAACAGACCTGCCGGGTTCTGACTCTGAGTCTCAGGCCTTTCGTCAGCCATCTCTGCTGCTTAGTGCTGACATCGCATGATGATGAAGGCACTTGTCTTGTGACTGGAAGACTGTAACTTTCATTACCACAAAAACACAGCCATTGTGTCCTTGAACAAAGTACTGTAAGTCAGTTCTTTAAATTACAAGGGAATTACAGTAAGAATTTTGCAATGCATTTATTTTTTAAAACCTTTTTCCAAAACAGCCTACGACGTCAGGCTTACAATTATTTACCCAGCTGAGTCATCTTTACTGGAGCAATTCAGGGTAAGTACCTTGCTCAAGCATACTACAGCAGGGGGTGGGATTCAAACTTAAGTCCTTCAAAGTGCAAGGCAGGGACTCTAAACAATTCTGCCACCTGCTTGCCCACAATAGTAGCCCTAGTCACCCATTCAGGAACCAAAATTAATAACTATAAAAAATGGTCTTCTTCTTCTTTGTATTATTATGCCTACTCAGAGACCATTTACACTGAAGGAAACCTAACAAGCACATGTTCCTAATGTCTCCCAAACTCCATTTTAAGGTTCTGAACCTATAACCTTTCAGTTACTATTTCTCCAGGCTACAAAACTGCCTGGTTTCCCACCAGCAGAGCAGGTGAGAAGGTGGATGAGCCACTGTGCTGTGTTCCCACTGACTGGAAAATGAAAAAATAAAATAAAGTGAGGTGAGAGGTGGGGACGTGAGGCTCTGCAAGCCCTGGTTCATTAGAATCTCAAACCCCAACAGCTGCAGCCTGGATGTGGACCACTGCAGAATTGCGTGTAGCTCAGGGGTGACCTAGAATGTTCCTGCATGGTGTGAGATTTTGCCCTCAATTTTTGGAAACAAGAAAATCATTCAGAGGACCACTTAGTAAGGCAGGGCGAGTGGTAAACATGTGTTCTGAACAAATATGTACAGTATATCTTACACAAATACATAAAGAATACATATCCATCATAATAACTTACCATGTTTTTAAAAAGTGCAAAAAAATCTAAACAGTTTTGTTTGGAATTTTACATTTTTTATTTTCCTACTTGTTTGTTCAATATTATAGATGTGACTAATCAATTTTGTATTATTTTGCAAGTGCACCGTTTCCAAGCTCCACTTATGCAATGCACAATTGTGCTCTTATAGTGCTGTTTCACTACATGCTTCATTTCTCAAAAACCCATCTAGAAGGCTGATCAAAGTATTACTGTGTGTATTTACACTGAAGTGGCAGTTTATTAGGCACACGACCACCTTCATGCAAATAGTACATTGCAAAAAGTCATACGTTACATGACAGTAGTGCGTGCTGTAAATCAGGCAGACCAGCAGTTCTAGCACCAGTTAGTGTTTACCTGAGTGTTGGAATGGGCAAAATAATGGATTTTAGTGATTCATGATGGTTGGCGCTAGATGTGCCACTTCTAGCATCTTCCAAACGGCTGTTGTCTTGGGCTTTTCACGCACAGCCGTTTTAAGGGTTTACAAAAGAATGGTACAAAAATAAAAAAGTGCCAGTGGTCGGCGATCCAGTGGACGAGAACGGCTTGTGGATCAGACGGGTCATCAGAGCCATCCACTAAGACTTGCAGGCCAAGAAGTGTAATACCACAGCATACACTGAGGAAAGGGACAGCATACACTGAGATGCACAACCAAGTGGCAGGGATCATATATGGGAAGATCTACAAAGAACGCGGCTCGGTGCTGTCAAGGGGAGCGGAACTGAAGTCGACTGGTCCACTGACACTCAGCATGTCCAAGTGCAATATGACCAATCTGTGGCCCTCCTGTGAGACCCCACTGGCTGTTCATCATCAAAGATAAAAAGTTTGCCTCCTGAGGACGCACACAAGCAGAATCTTCTCAGTGTAGCCGATATGGAGCCATACCGTTTATCATCACTTTTTAGAGGGTTGCTCCATGAACCCGACACTTAACTGTAAATAGACTGAGCTCCTTACAGTCGGTGTAGATTGGTCATTCCAAGATAAGGCTGAGCAGCGCTCAGAATGCCTGGCATAGCGCAACCCTGACACTGCCCAGACACTGGCAAAAATGTCTAAAGGTGGAAAAACATTAAAGTCCATGATCTGTTGTACTATCCTGTACATAGGGTCATTTTTTCAGCCCTGATTTGTATCTGGTAAATAACAGTGAGGAATATGATTACTGCTCCATTACTTACTTTTCATCTATATTTATTTATTTGACACGTTCCTCCAAAGCACCTTGCTACGTTAATCTACTTACACTGATTTACCCATTTATACAGCTGGGTAATTTTTACGGTATCAATTCATGAAAAATAGGCGGGATGTGGGTTTTGAACATCGGTTTTTGATGTGCAAAGCAGTAGCTCTAACCACATTTTTATATGAAAATAACTTGACCTACTGGAGCAGTTACATTCCATATCTTTCAGTACATGGGTAATATTTTTTGGTTACTTTTTTAAATTAACTTAATGAGCAGCTCTGGGTCACTGCAACGTAGCATCAGAAACTGTACATGTTAAGTCCACATTCATAAAACCAAGACAAAGGGGCAAAGGGTCGCATTAATTCACAGTCATGATCATGTAGCACTTTCTACAAAGTTCCAGAAGGGTGAACATATGTTACAAAATTACAACAATCCCTTAGTGTCTGAACATCCAAATTTTCACGCTTTAAAATTAATACCTATATATCAGTATTCAAATGGAAACTTGTGCTATAACACATTTTTATCCAAACTTATCCATAATGAAGAACCAAAATGTACATAAAAAAATAAGAATCCAGCATTTTAAGCAGAACACGCAATCTATCACTGCTCAACTTCACAGGATAGAATACATTAAAGAACTGCATTCACAGTAACAAAGAGCTCTGTATTCCCACTCATTCCAGATTGTTCCCTGAGGGATGAAAAACTATTTGTTGAATGAGCACAAACTGCACTACTGCTGTTTCATTTCAATAATTTGAAAGCTGAACTGAAGGTTCAACAGATGCAGAATGCTTTGCTGCAAATGACACATTGCCTATTACTTCTATGGTCAGCTATGGTCCGTCTCGTGCAGTTTGAGTTAATCCCCCTTACTGAGATCAGCAGAACTAAATTATTACTGGATAGACATAATGGGGCAGTCAGTTCATCTCAGTGAACTGGAGCTCAAAAAGCATCAGACTTATTTCCTCAACATTCTAGTGTGCCTATGCAGAGCCTGGAAAAATAAGGGATGTCAGGGCAACGGTTAAAGATTAAGTGAACATTTAAGTGATGATGATTATACTGTAATTTCTGCAAATACAGGATAAACACGGCCTCTCAGACCACTGGCTAGACTGTGCTTAGGTGAAATCTTTCAGGAGCACATAGCTGGCCTACATGTCAACAGAAATTAAAAAAAAAAAAAGTTTTACACATGTATGACACACAGTGTTGCAATATGTTCTAGCAGGTATGTTTCAGATGAACTGGTGACTAAATGTATCAGTGAATGGGTGTGTGTGACTGCCCTGTGAGGGACTAGCATCGCTTCCAGACTGTGCCCTGCCTCACACCCTATGCTTCCAGAGGAGGCCCCAGATCACTGCTACCCTGTATTGAAAAAGCAATTGTCAACAGGAAGTGAGAGTTTCTCAAAAAAAACTGCAGCACTGTCATGACAGCAGCTTTAGACTAGATTTTAAAATCTTACCATAGATGCATAAGGCAGTATATTGCCTTTCTCCAGTGTACCTAAATAGTCTCTCCAGTGAGACTATTCTCTTGTTCCAGAATGTTGATCACCAGATGCTGGATTCCTTAAAGTACCTATGATCAATAAAATTAGAGTAGGAGGAGTCCCTTTAGCTGTAGAGCAGCAAAACTCTGGAACAGTCTGCCAGAAGTTGTCAGAAATGCCCCTTCTGTCCCAGCCTTTAAATCCAGCTTTAAAACTCATCTGTAGCCTTGGTGTATCCAACATGTTGAATTTCCACAAGCCACACCTCTGCATCATGTCTTTTAATGTCTTTATGTAATTATCTGGTCTCCTTATGTTATTTGTTTCTAACCCCGTCTTGTTGAGTTTGAGTTTTTCTCTATCTTGTAGTCACCTTGGAGCCTCCGCCAGCATAGAGCATTGATTCTCCACAAGGCCTGGTTTGACAGGCTTTGACACCAGCACTCCATGGTGATGGGAGCGGATGACTGCCTGCCATGATGGACGCAACCCTCCTTCCTCCACCTAGACATCAAGTTATTAGCTTTTAGTGACTATAACAATGTCATTAACTAATAAAGACTTTCTTTTCTTAGCTCCAACTACTGTCTCTCCTTTTCTACCTAGAATGCCCAGGAGAGATGGACAGCCACTGGCACTTGGACTTTCAGAGGTGTGTTTCTCTCCCTCACCTTCTGGTTGGGATTTTTTTTAAAAAAATTTCCTCTCCTCATTTGCCAGCTGGCTTGCTTTATAACCTTCTCTAGCTAGAGTGAGAAGAGCGTGCTGTAAAAATATATAGAAACAAGAGCAAAAGAAAAATCCAGCATAACATGGAAAAAAGTGAAAGCAGTGTGTGTGTGTGTGTGTGTGTGTGTGTGTGTGTGTGTGTGTGTGTGTGTGTGTGTGTGTGTGTGTGTGTACGCAGATTGCTAAAGTGTGACACGGTCAGAGTGTTGGATCACGTAATCGGATATATTTACCTTGTGGACGCCTGGACCTTCCCTCTCGTACTTTGCATACTATGGCCAGCATTCCATTCATTTTGCCCTGTCACTGTATATAAAGCTTGGCGCTGGGTGTGTTATGTCAGCCACCAGGTGTTATATTTATGCTCGCACACACTGGTGTTCTGGCTGCATAATTGGGCTGGGGGGGTCATTTAGAGACCAATGAAATTCAACTGGAGTGGTCTGCTGATGACATTTGTTCAACAGCAATCTGTCTGCACTCGGGAACCTTGTGACAGCATAATAATTTCTTTTTACAATTTAATTTTTTCATATACGCGACACAGGGCACTGGGCATATGAAGTTTGTCGAGTGACTGCCCAAGAGGCAGTATGAGGTGCACCTATGTATGTTTCACTTAGTCATGTTAAACAAAAAATGCAGAAAACCCAGAAGAACATAAAACAGGAGATGTGGGCGACGTCTGCATCCACACCAGTCTGAGCGCCGCAGCGTGGCAAACTTGTCCTCTGTTTAAATGCATGGGTGATGGGTGGGGGCAGCTGCTCTCCTGCAGGCCACAAGGATATTGATAAACACCAGACAAATGAACAGATTTAATACTCAAATTCAAATAATTGTATAGAATTTATAATAACTTTAACAAAGGATAGATATGACATGTTATGCACTTGAGTCCTACTGATAGCAAAGATTGGAAAGATTGGAAAGGCAATAAAAATAGAATATGTGTCTCTCAACCCCAAACATTCAAACAACAATGCAACATGTAGATTGTCACACAGGACAAACGGCTCAAGAAAAAACATAAATCAGTTTTATATATTAGTCCAATTTAGTACATTTCCTATCTCCTTAACATTTCACTTGTCACGCTTCAACAAAGGTAGTGTCATAGTTTTAAACTCACAACAGAAACACTGCAGTTTCTCACCAATACACACACATATTTCATTCATCATAATGCAAGCCAACTTGGCTACCTGCATATACCACAATCTTTCTTTCAAATAATCCTTCCGATAGTTTTAGGCACCTACTTCATGTCACTGAAATCAGTGCTGCTCTTGGTTTAGCTATAAACAAATCCCTTATTTCGGGTTCCCAGTTGGCCGGGATCATATCTCTAAATCTATAAAGCTCAGTCTCTGTTAGTCTGTTTGTCTGTTCTTTATGCGCAGCTTTTAAGCCACAGACTTAAAATCTAGTGCACACAGTTCTCACTTCTCAAGTGAGGTTTTTGCATAGTCAAATACACACACACACACACACACACACACACACACACACACACACACACACACACACACACACACACACCAGGAAGGGGTAGTGGGGGGTGGAGGCAGGGATAGGGGGTGCTTGAAGGAAGGACCCAAACTGGTGACAGAGCAGGATGAGAAATTATACATAACACACACATATCACTGCACATGTTATTAACATAATAAAGGGGTACGAAAGTGTAGTAATACAGTATATATTTTATAACGTTTTCCCACTAGTCTACAACCGGTGTGCAGCTCTCTGTCCGGCACCACTAACAATACTTATGTACTATAACTTTAAGGGTATAACATTTTAGTGATATATAATGTGTTCTTACTTTTTACCTTTCCACTTCCTGAGCCAGGCAGCACCTGGAAGCTAATGAAAGTAGTAACAGTTAAAGTCTGAGGTTTGTCATCTAAACGCTGTAAGCAGTCACATGGATTTTGACATTTTTTTTCAGTGGCACAACTATATGTACAGTAGGTGCTGCGGCACATGACATCACTTGAAGGCCATTCATAAGTCAGGCGCTTGCCATACGCAGCCACGCGACTCCACACGTGGTTGTTTATTTGGTTGTTGCCAGGCAATGGGCATTGTTAGGAAAAGGGATTATAGCACGGCCTATGCTAATTGGAGCAGCTGCCCGAGGGCGGGGCTTGTCAGAGCGGAGCGTGGCACATGGCTGCGGCCGTTAGTCCCGATGCCAGACTGGAATGGTCAACAGAGTGCGCTACTGGTCAGCACTGCGTTCACGTGGTTCTCTCCCACACAAACTCCAGAGCAGCCGGCAGTTTGGCATCTTCCTACATCCAGATGCAGCTCGGATTACAGGCGTGATACATCTACACATTTCTATCAGCTTGTCTGTACAGTCCTTGCCGCATTCTTTTTTATCTGTAAATATTCTAACAAATTCATTGCATCTTGATCTTATCACTGTTTTACAAAACATTCAGGATATATAAAATTGCATGAAAAATATTTTATTAAAGGGTGAAAAATGATAATAACTGGTCCCAGCCTTGGTAATGGGTTGGGCAGTCAGGTGCACTATGTGCTACTTTTGTACACACCACTCATCACTGAATGACAAGTTTGAAGCGCCAAAACTTCATGTGTCACATCATGCCTGTGACATCTGCAGTGACATCAGTAGGTCACAATCCTTACTGTGGCTCACGTGCTCTGGAGCCGCCCTTGGTTCACATAGGTTCCCACAGACCACTGACTGGACTCCTGCCATAACACCCAGACTGGCCCTGTTTTGCCGAGGGTTTTGTGGGTTTGGAAGCTTCTTCTGAACACAGGAGAGCACAGTGGACCCCGCCCCCCCACTCATCAAGGAAAAGTAGAAATTAATTTTGTCACATCCAAGCTAATTATTTCCAAGTAAAGGTCAAGATAAAAGAGCAAGTATATGATAAATCATAT
This sequence comes from Arapaima gigas, assembly GCA_900497675.1. NCBI lineage: Eukaryota > Metazoa > Chordata > Actinopteri > Osteoglossiformes > Osteoglossidae > Arapaima > Arapaima gigas. Next base: position 573,781 of record UFQX01000096.1, read on the forward strand.
TTTTTAAATTAAAATATAAATTTAGAACATAAAATCGACGATCAAAGATTGTTTAAAAAAGAACTACTTTCCAGATGCTTGGTACATCAACGAGTCCCCCTTGTGGCATAGTGCACAATTGCAACTTTCTTCTCATTTCCAACTTGGATTACTGCTGCCCACAGGATGGATAAAAAGTGTGGACTTATTCCCCTTGGTAAAAGTGTTATGACGATCATCCATGTTCTTCTTACTAACATCCTGATCAGGGGAGCAGAAATACGCTCAGAACTAGAGAGAGTACCAGGCATCCATCTACCCTTCCTCCTTTCCTATCCTTCAGTTCCTCTTCAGGTGGTAATACATCCGATGTGCATTCTGTGTGCTCCTGGACCTCATGTACCTTTAAACACAGACTCACTGCTCAGTTTATTTACTCCAGTACCCCTGACCCGTTGCAAAACTTCTCCTAAACCCACTACCGGAATTATCTCCAAGCTTGAAGGTCTTCCTTTTCAGTGAGTTAGGTATAAATATATCAGGTTTTTCCTTGTATCTCACACATAGTCACTGTGCCTCAGACACACTGGTATGCTTGTGTACTGCTGGCGGCATGGTGGCCCCACACACAAGAGGTTCAAAATCAAAGGCATCCGAAAATCATGTGTTGCGTCATTCAAGCCTTTCAGTGAAGATCTGCCCACACTGAACATATCATCCAAAACTATTTCCTGCCCCTTGAACCCCAAACCAACAACGTTTCTAAAATCTTCATTTACCTCAGTCATTAAACCTATGCTGAGCATAATTAATGCATCTCTGTCATCCAGGGTTATGTTACTATGTTCCAGATCCATTTAAAATTGTACTTCTGAAAGCATCTCTCAAGAAACCGACCTTTGGATCCTGCAACTTTAGACCAATACCTAATCTCCTATAAAAGGCCGTTGCATAAATGTGAACTCCTTTCATATCTATCTGCAGATGATCTGTTTGAACAATTCCCGTCTGGTTTTTGTCAAGACCACAGTACTAGAGCTGCTCACATCAGAGTCACCAATGACCTTCCTGTCAGCGCTGACACAACTTCTCAGCAGCACTCGTCCTCCTGGACTTCCCTGCAGCCGTCTACATCATCAACCTTATCATCATCCTGTTATGTAGATTAGACACTTTCTTGGGCTTTTCTGAGTAATGTGCTCAAGTGGTTTAACTGCTATGTTATCAATAGGTTTCAAGATGTATATCTTAATGAGAACTGTTCTCCATCCTCACTATCACTGGTTTCATAGGGAATACCTCAGGGTACTGTGCTGGGTCCATTAATTTTCTCATTACACACACTCCCAATAGATTACATTATGCACAAAAACAATATCTCCATTCCTATACAAAATGATCCTCAGGACTACCAGGTCTACCAAGTATGTTGATGATACTAAGGCCTGGATGGGTGCAAACTATCTTCCATTGAACCTGGATAAAACAGATCTTGCTCATTAAACAAAGAATACCTAGCAGCCGACTCTCAGTTCAGTCTCTTTAATCTTTGCATCATCTGAATCTCAGCCTAACAAATACCATATTAACTCAGATACACACACTTGCTATGTTACCATGTGTTCATGTTAAAGCTTTTCCTCTCTGGGTTTGACAATGAGAAGTTGACTTTTGCCTTCCTTTCCAGTAGGATTCACTACTGCAAATCCTGTCTGTGTGGCTGCCCTGCTTATATCATCTCGACCCTTCGACTCGTCCAGAATGCCCTAGCCAGGATTGTCACCAGCTTTTGGAATGTCTTCTTTTTTCTCTGTCTTTTTTCCTGAGGTGTCTTGACATCCTGGAACACCAGCTCTCCACCAAGGCCCACAGTAGCAGTAGCACGTTGCTGCCCTCTGGGCAGACCACCTGCTACTGGTACTAAACTGAAAAGCCCAAAGGTTCTTGGTTTTACCGTCAAAATGATGGAATGAATTCTTTCTGTCCTTCAGAACTGCTGAATCTCTCTCACTATTCAAGAATGATGTCAATACCTACCCATCTCTTTTGGACCCAATTATGTCCTGACTTCTTTTGTGCTCCATAGACTTCCACTACATTATCTACCACAGTCACTTTGGTGTCTTCTATCAGTTATATAAGGAGCTACTCATGAAAAGTGCATCTGCGAAAATGGTGGTAATAAGTCAAACTTGGGAATTGCATATCTACATCTTTAAGTCTCTGCCTGCTTGTGAAATGTACCTCTTTAGTCCAAGTCTCAGATCGAACAATAAAAACCACCACCACTGACCCCCTCCCACTGTATCGTGACCACCATCACTACTGGCCGTTTGCACTATAATGTGTGAGACCTACACTTGCCACCTGCTCCCTCATCACCTCTTGCTGCACGTCACCACTTATTTTCACTGTAAATATCCACTCGTGTCTTATTTATTTACATGCACTATCTTTAATTTCTGTTTTGTTTGATGTTCCAACCACCTCAATAAACATCTCTGCCACCAGGCGTACTGTTCAGTGTGGGTTTGTCTGTATGGTGTATTGTGGACTGCGGTCCAGGAGAAAGTATGCTTCGTTCTTTCTTGTGCATCTGCACAAGGGCAGAATGACAAAGCCTTGGATCTTTAAGGTTGAACCTTAAATAAATGTGAACTGCATCTGCAGTGCGCTGTGTCAAATACGACCACAGTGTGGCACTGATGCTCCAGAGAAAACTTCGACCAGCCCGACTATCAGAAGATCACAGGCCATAAAGCAGAACCCCCTCTGGTTGACTCACATGTCTGGGAAAAAGTCTGCAATGAATGGTTCTGAACAAAGCCAGAGAGTGGACTTCGTGCCGGTCTCCCCGCTCTGTGCACCAGTTTACATCTACAAACACACAAGCATCCCATATGTGCTATATCTGCCACCTGAGTGCTCATATCTTTTTCAGTAATCGATTCTAAAAATAGGACCACTCCTGCAAGACAAACTGACATGAAGAGAAGGGTAACTTGCCATTAACTGCTGGCATCTGCATCGCAGAGAGGGCACAGAACTGGCTTTTCAGCCAAACGTTGCAACAGTTCAAATGAAGCCATCACAACAAAATTCTGACCAATCCCAGGATATAATTGGAACTTAACATTGGATATGCCTGGCAAGCCCTACCTTTACCTCACTGCTACACCCCCTGTTGGCTTTGGGTGGCTCTTGGTCCCACATGTACAAGAGACGTGGCCACAGTGTCTGTCGGCCCCGAGCCAAAGTCCCAAGCCATGCCCACCGGCTTTCAACCACACAAACAGATCTCTTTCCCTGGGAATATTGAGAGGCGTCCGAGTGCCTGCCAGGCTCTGCTCGAAGGGCAGGAAGGGGACTGTCAGCTGGGAAAGAGATATCAGGACTGGCTCATTCAGCTATTCAAAGAAAGCTCCTTTCCACTGGAAATAGTCCCTGGTTTTCTCTCAAAAGAGAACCTGCAAAAAATACCACCACAGCAGGAGTCTGTTAGCAGAAGTTTGGAAAAACCAACAGTCAGGAGTTGCATAGAATCCAAAAAGTATCATTAAATATAAATATTAAAATATATAAAATATAAAACCACTCTGGCTATTCAGCCAACTGCGGGAGGAGACAAGAGCACCTGGCAGAAACCCATGCAAACACATGAAAAGCAAGCAAACTCCATACAGACTGACCCTGATTCACACCTACTAAACTTTGGCAGCACCGATACCCGCATGAGCAGGATTTGTCCTTTTAAATATCAGTGTTCAAAATTTTGAGTGTCCTTAATAATGACAACTTTAACAAAGGAGATGTTTGTAACACTGAAACACTCTCTGAAATCTGTGGTGACATTTGGAAATTTTCTCCCTGGGAAATAAGTGATGGCTGAAGAAAGCCCTCCAGTAATGACAGTGGCGGCAACAAAAAGCCTCAGCGCTCTCCTTTCAAAGCCGTGACTCACACAGCTCAGGTCTTCCATCCACCGGGCCGCCAGTAGAACTAGCAGCCACTCCTCAGGCACCTGAGAACCTGAGCTAGGAAAGTAGAGCTGCTAAATTTGCAACTGAAATCAATTTTGGAAAAAAAAAATCCAAGGTTTTGCTTTCTGTGTGCTTAGTTCAAAACTGATTTTGAAATTGGCATAAATTTGAAATGTAAAAACCAGATCAGATGTGGCATTCAGCACACACATTGTTGCTACAGCTCGTGGCATCATTAACCGTAAACTCTGCTGCTAATATACAGCCCCACTGCAGCCCAAAATAAATGCTTTTGTGTTGCAGATCAAAGCTTTTTTAAAATGCAGAACTAAAGGATGCACTACATAGAACATATTTCATTAGTTGGAAGTATTAAAGTGGTTTGTGCATTTGGAAGGATGTTTGGTGAACACTGGGTTTGGAGTCCACTTGAAGGACCACACCTGCTGTCTGCCCCCCCCCCCCCCCCCTGGGACTCTGTGAAGAAGATAGGGGTGAGGGGGGGGGNCACTTGAAGGACCACACCTGCTGTCTGCCCCCCCCCCCCCCCACTGGGACTCTGTGAAGAAGATAGAGGTGAAGGTGGGGTGGGGTGGTTATGAAGACAGCATCCATGGGGCGGAAGTAGCAGGATGTGGTTATGTGCACATGCACGTGATTGACAGCTGAGTGTCGCCAGATGTTTGGACTGACATATAGGCATGGCAGCCACACAGATATCTCCCTCTGGAAATTCGTCTAGCAAGCCTGTAAGTAGTTGAGGACAATGGATGGATTTTATGTCACAGATTTATAACACTTACATGAGCTGGTGGTTCAGAACCTATCCCAGAATCATTGAGCCTTAGGCTATGAAACCACACCCTGGATGGGTTGATAGTCCCTAACAGGGTGGGCACACACACATTAACATACAGCTTCAGACACTATAGACTGTTTAGAGTGACTAATTAACCTGAAACACATCTTTGGACTGTGGGAGGAAACAGCGCAACTGGATGAAAGCTACACAGACAAAAAGAGAAAATGTGAACTCCACACATATAATCAATGATATATATATTAAAAAAAGGAAAAAAATACTGGCATGTTTTCAACTTGAAATGAAAAGATGAATTCAAAAGATTTTCCTTTTTTTACTAACAAAAATTGTTTTCCTTGTTGGGACCAATGCCTTCTGGTGTGGGTGGAATAAAAATACCCCTGTCTGCTCTCGGTTTTAGAAAAAATAAGGGCTCTACCTAGTGAACTTTTCTTATAGCAAAAGGAAAAGGAGATAGAAAACAAATAGACACCAACAGAGAACTAGCATTCTGTGTGGGGTGTGAAGTGCGATATTACACAACAGGCCCACTGGCAGCAACACAACTTTCTGTTCACTTTCTAAAGGACATGAGATTGTTGTTTTTTTTTCCTTTTCTCAGTGTAACAGTGGAAATGGCCAGGAATCAACTCAGCCACTTTGGGACTTTTGTGAAATAAGTCAGATGTCCGTTACAATTGAATTGCATATATTTATGGGCAGCGTTACACACCGGCTTTTAGAGAAAGCATACGATATTAAGGGCTACCACAAATACCTCGGGAAGTGGTGGAATAGTCCTTTAATAGAACACAGCAGTAAATTGGAAAAACATCAGGGAAGGGATCATCAAGGAAAACATCAGATTTGCCCTCTTCATTAAAAAATAATACTAAAATAATAATAAGCAGTCCTGGGGGGTGCTGCTGTTATTCACATAATAAACTGCTCTCATTTATTAGATGTTCTTTCTAAAAGCTACACAATCCCTGCTGTTACTGCAAAGAATACTTTGAATATGAACTCTCAGACCGTGTTTCAGAAGTACACACAGCACAAAGGAGGATTTGCAGGGTATGCTCACATGGGCCACAGGGGAAGCTCAGCCAATGAGCTGTCAGGTCAATGCTCTCCTGCACCCCCCAAAAGTCTAATATCCTCCCTTTTCAGAATGGGAGTAAATTTTATAAATTTAAAGAAGGAGTCACAGAGAAGTCATAAGTTTCATATTTTCTATTTGCATCTGGCAGTTTTGTCAGGGTATTTGAGAAAGAAAGTCAAAGATATGCAGGTGGGAAAATCAAAAGAATATGTTGCCCACACCATGGTGTCCTCAGGGTAGCAGTGACTGTAACTCGTAACCACATCACCTCCTTGCTCTTGAAAGACCCTTGTTTGAATCCCCTTTGCTGCTAAAAAAAATCTGTGTGGGCATATGAGATGAGGGACCAAACTGTACCAACTCTCAAGGCAACAAAAGCAATAAAACCTCGAAGCAACCAAACCCACATTCTCTTCTCCCACCTTCCTAGGTTCTGCTCCTTGGCTGAATGCCCATTCCCTCACTGATCGGCATCTAAATGCTGCCCAGAGCACCCGCAAGAAGAAAATTAAATAATAAAAAATAAAGCCATCATAGCTTTGGACCATTTTTCAGTTTTGGAAAAACATGTTTGTTCTATGTCACCACCCCCCCCCCAATCGATTATCACGATCTTGAAGCACACCGCACCCAAATGACATCCCGATTTTACTGTAAAGGCAGCCGGAGGAAACAACTGGACCATTCACAAGCCACAAACATACAAACATCGAGACCTTGTTCTAATGGACGCAAAATTTAGATAATTGCTTAATTACCTCATTCATATTCTGTTGCAATGCCTTTCGCTAATGTTCCTTATGATCACACTGGACATGATAATGAAACTGGCAGGAAAAAAAAACTTGTGGGTGGTTAACTGTGCTCAAACTCTAGCCAGAACACAAAATGCCCCATGAAAACCTTCTCACCATTTTTGCTGCTAAAAAATTATATGCATTGTATGTATGCAAAGACTTATTCACTACTATTTTATATGCAAAGATGTGCCCAGAATGGATGTACTTGTTCATCTATATTGGTTTGTATCCTTCTGACACAATTAACAGATGTATATACTACAAAGAGAAGACCTTGTTTTTTTTGATGAAAATACATATCTCAACCAAGGGGGGGCAGCCTAGCCCTCTGTACCATGGAACATCAGTGGGGAAGCTCTCAAGCAGGTATGTTCCTGTCCTCCTACCTTTCCTTGCCCGGGAGAAGAACTTGATGCTGACAGGTGAGGTTGAGGTGTTTGAGGTGGAAGACTCCTTGGAGGATGAGCGGAAGATCCCGCTGAAGCTCATGCGGCGGGGGGACTTGGGTGGGGAGTCTTGGTGTGCTGGGTATGGGAAAATGGTCTTAGGGGAGCTTGGGCTGAGGCGGGACTTGACGGGTGCTGACATAGGGCTGGAGGGCCGGCTGAATGGACTTCTCATGAAAAAGCCCTTTGTGGGACTGGCTGAATGGCAGCTTCCCTCCACCTAGAAGACACAAGTGTGACCACTGAGTGATCTGTTGCTGCAGGACCAACCATAGCCCCATATTTTCCTCACTAATCATCAAATATGAATTGACAGCTGTTCTTTATGGCACCTGTACTTCAGAGAACCCTTCATATTTCAAATCTCCTTCATGAAGGAACCAACCTGACGTGCCGGATCATGACACAATTTCTCCATTGTCTGCTGGAGAACACAAACCTCACCACAAACCTACAACAGGAGTGGACAAACAGATGAAGGTTGCACTTTTGAACTGAAACTTCAAACTTCCATCCATTGAGTACAGCAAGTCAGTCCTACTCCCAGGCAGTGCCACCACAGCACTGCATAAAGTCCAGGAGTCCAACTGAGTTTTGGTTAGTTCAACCTCACAAACTAGCCGGCTAAACCACTTTCATTGTCTCTTTAAACAGTTCCCACATCCATGTGCTTTGTGTGATTTTCTGCAAGGAGAAATACAAGGTCTGTTCTACTACTGAAGAAAAGACCAAGATAAGATCTAAAACACTATAAAAGAATCATTTTGTGTTTTTCTGCCTTCGCTTCTGGGTGCAGGAAAAACGGATGCATTTTCCCAGTAAATCAAGGTCGTTCTACACACGAATAACCCCTTTGCATAGATTTTTTCAGACAGACAAGAGGTCGTTTTACTTCTCTCAAGATAATTGGTGATACAGAAGTGCAGAATAGACTATGAACTATAGAGTGAAAGATAAATATACCCCATATGTATCAAGTATTGCTAACACCCCAGTCAGATCATCCGTTCAAAACAAAGTCAGAGCAAAACAAAGTCAAAGAAGTTGTATTCATCTGAAGTTTTAATCTCTGCAAACAATTTATAACTAGGGTTGCATTTCTTTGAAAGTACACAGCAGAGTGTTATTTATAGTTCAGTCACGGTACTGATTTATGCAGGACTGTTGTGTATTTTGAAAGCCTACAATCTAGCCCACTCTGGTGCAAGGACAAGACACAACCAAAATAAAGGATCATCAGAGCAAGAACCTTTTCCTTTTCGTTGCTGTGGGTCTGCAATAATTCAGCATAAGAACAAACACAAATCAAATTATTTACTTCCAAAAGTTACAATTTATGGCTCCAACAAAAAATATTCACACCCCCCCCCCAGTCTTTTTAATGTTTTATTATCTAACAAAATGGAACCACTGCAAATGTATTTGGCTTTTTGCCACCGATTAACAGAAAAACACTCTTTAATGTCAAAGTGTAATCACATGTCTATACATTAATTTTAAATTAACTGCCACAAATCTGCTCAGGATTAAACAATTAACACTGAAGGATGGTTGAAGACAAAATAGCTGAGTACATAAGTATTCACCCCTCTTTACAATGACATGCCTAAATTTGCTGTGGGGCAACTAAATTTTTTTTTTTTTTTTAACAAATTGCTTAAAATTCGACTGGTGATCATCTGCAAATAAGGCGATTCATGTGATTTTAGGATACGTCTAAGGGTGTTGACATTTCTTTTAGGCCCTTTAAATTAACCATCTAAAAGCTGTATTTGTTTCCTAAAATGTGCCATTAATTTAGTGCTAAAAACATCTGTTTTTCTGTTGTCTACAATGCTCCAGTATTACAAATGAAACTTCAAAAGGATCATTGAGGTATATTCTCCATCAATCAGATTACAAACAACCTCAAATCTAACAGTCCAGAGCTTGTGAAAGAGAAATGACTTTATTTCCATGGAAAGCTTTTTGAGTTATATAGTTCCTCTCAGCACTCACACCAACAATGACAATGTTAGCAGCAGAATAATCATAACCATCCAAGATGCGGGTGTCCATAGATTTTGCCAACCAACATGCTGGCAAAGTCCTGCAAATATAAATAGTACATCAAATAACTAAACTTTGGTGACAGAAAATGTTACAAGCCATATAATTTTACAAAGGGCAGATGTACTTCTTTTCTTTAACTTGCCTTAAACTAAAAACTAGAATAATGAAAGAACAAAACATCTGACCAAAATCCATTCCACAGAACCTTGCCCTTGTGTGAAACCGTGTTACGGGAAGAACAATGCAGATAGAAAATAGGCTCGCAGACAAAACAACTGTCCTGTTCGTTTTGGTTAGATGTCCCCTCGTTGCCCCCAGACTGGATCTCAGCATCAGTCTGCTAGAAAGGAATTTGATTCTGTGTAAACAATGCTCAAACTGTTTGTTCTGCTGGCCAGATTAATGATGAATGCAGTGTGTTCCTGTGTTTTCAGCCAACACACACCAGCTCCTCCTACACTGCTTCAGCAAAGCCACTCACGACTACACGGTGTGAGATCAAATGGAAAAACGTTAGACGGCAGTGAACAGCAGACCTTCAGCTAAATGAAAAACCGCTGCAAAGGAAAATGGTGCATTTAGCTCAGGAAGGGTTATCTTCTTTTCCCTGCTATTTTCGGGCTGCACTTTGTCTACTTAACATGTAATCTAAGTTACCAAATCAGCCGCGCAGCCGTCCAGTTGTAGTACACGAGGCCACTGGACCTCAGGAAGCTCCCCTCCGCCTGACCTGTGGATATCTGGTTCAGGTAAGGGTAAGGTAAGGTAACCTGCCCTGACGTTGGCTCCACCGTACCCTGATAGAGGAGCTCAAGAGGACATGAACCGTTAATCTGACCAAGCTCTTTGACTCCTGACACTTTCCAGCCAGTGCTGAAGTCGGACTAAAAAAGGTGCTCCAGGTAATAATATGGTTAAAATAACTACAAGGTCTGTATGCATTAAAAAGAAGTCTGTACTCTAGAGGCTTGATGAAGAGCTTTGCTGAGCAGGCCAGATGGACCAACTACATCTCAACAGTGTGGAAAAATAAAGAGATGGTGATGAACTTAGCATGTCCAAGGGCTTACTGTGTCTAGTTACCATTGATTGAGTGAATGTGTACAAGTACCTGAAAGTGCACCTGAGCAACAGGCTGGAGTGGCCCTAGCAGCAGTTTCCTTGTACAAGAAAGGCCAGAGTTGCCTTTACTGCCTGAGGAGGCCCAGGCCTTTTGAAGCATGCCCATCACTGTTTTACATGTTCCACCAGTCCTCTGTACCTGATGTCCTCTTCTCCACAGGTGCATGCTGGGACAGTTTGCTACTAGGTGATGCCAGCTGACTGAATAATCAAGAATCAAGAATTGTTCATTGTTGTACTGGTCTCTAATCCACCATGCACAGTACACTTAACAGGAAAGAAGTTTAATTATGGATAAATAGAGAAAATAGATAATATAAATATATGATCATTGCAAAAGATAAATAAAAAAACACAAAAAAAATAATATTGAAGAGAGATGTGGGAACATGAACAAAAACATCATAATGTAAATATAATGTTAATGTGCAAATAATCGGCAGTAAGGACCAGGGGTTGTGGTCAGGGGTGGCCATTTTGATCGGTCCTGAGCTGTCGGAATTCAGCAGCCTGACAGCCTCTAGTTGAAAGCCACTGCTGAGTCTGGTGGCTTTAGCTCTCAGGCTCCAATAGCATCTTCCAGACAGCATGTACATTATCAGACTAACGGTGACTAACAATGGAGCAATGTTCACCCTGTCCTACTGTGCAGGATTTCATTAAGCACATCAGCAGCAAATTTGATAGAATGAAAGAAAGTAGTAGTTTTATTGCTTTCATTGTAAATTTTTAAACCTCCCGGCTTTGGCAGTGGCCATGAAGTTTTCTGTTCCACTGCACTGTGAGATGGTGACCTTGGTGCCTGTCCTTTGAAGGGTTGTGCAGAGACCCTGAGACCTTGCTGTATGAATTTCTGCTGAGCCAGAGAAAAGCTGCTGATGTAAATCAGTTTGTTTTATAGGCGACAAAATGAAGCTGATGCAGAAAAAACATCTTAACTGCAGTTAAATATGATGGAGGTTCCATAATATTGTGGGGCTGCTTCGCTACCTGTGGTACTTCATAACGTGCATAATTTTGAACACCTATTAGAATATTATAATGATTAAGAGTTAGTAAATTTCCAATTATTCCTGAAGATACTGAACATGATACACTTAAAATGCAAGGGTGCCAACAATGCTGAACAGAACTCCATCCAAGGTTGATGGAGTTGATGGAGTATGAAGATATAAAGATAAAGATCTACAAACACACACTTGTTTGAACACAATCACATCTCAGCAAGGCGCTGAATATTTGCTAACTCGGAAAAAGACTACTATAACAACATGGGAAAGATGATATTTTAAAATAAGTTAAAAAATAAAAATAAAAATAAGCGATTTCAATATAAGTGACACTTGACAATCCAACTCCAAACAAGCCTTCAGCTAATAAGACAGTTCGCACCTGCGCATGTGATATTTTCATAGCTACAAAGATCCATTTACGTTCTTTGTTTGTTTGTTTGTTCATGCATGGCATCATTTTTCAAGCCACTGACTTAAAATGTGCACATTATTTTTTTTTCCAATTTAAAATAATGGGAACTAAGCATTCGGTGTCCTAAATCTCAGTATCCGGTGTGTTTTCAAGGATGAATTAGATTTTAATACCAAGGGATTACTGCACAATGCGGTAATATTTTTACCTTTCCGCTTTCTGACTCAGGCAGTGCTGTGTTACTCAGCTAGTTTCCATCTAAATGAGTGTTCAACAAGGATTTTTCTATCACCCAGGTGCCCGTAAACTACTCTGCTGCTGCCTATATTATCAAAAAAACACACTTTTTCTGCTGACGTATTCAAACGTTGCCCATATTGTGGAACAGCGATGCGGGTCACTGGCAAACCCCCTTCTATATGGGCTTGGGGCTTAGCTGTGAACACACCGGTTTGTATTCGGCTCATAACACATAAAAACAATGTTATTCGTATGGGGTCAACATCCATTTATGATCCCCAAGTCCTGGGGTACCAATTATGAGCTCTGTACTTCATTAGCATGACACAACTAAACATCTGTTAGTAAACACCTGTTTTTAATTGTTGCACATTTGCAATACCGACATTTGCCAATTGATGCCAAGAGCACCTGGCAGTATGATGGTTACAGATGCAAATATGCAACCTTCGCAGGGATGCATCAATTTCCAGGAAGGGCACAATTGTCTCCTACATGAGAAAGGTGCTGTACTTCATTGCTTTTTACTCTAGTGAAACTACTCAGCTAAATGAAAAGAGTCAAGAAACTTTCAACAAATGCCCAGTAAACTGCAAAAAACAGTCCAGAACAAAGGAGCAAGATATGGCCAGTTTCACAGAAAACAATTTTACATCAAGCAATGAATAAAACAAAGATGTGAAAAAGGCATGTTAATACAAGCAAAAGCTGTCTGGCAGGGTTAAGGTTACTTTTCCGGGACCGCTATAACACAGGACTATATTCTGCTGTAATTATCACCATAATTTCAAAATGTACTTGAAGTCACCTCATACACTGCTAGCACTTCCTTACATATTAACATCAACATGTCAGTTTAGGGAATAAAGTCTCTATAAAAAGTATTCGTGCCCTTGGACTTCTTCATCTTTTTAAAACTTCTTCACATTTAAGCTGGCTTTTTTACAGTACAGGCAAAACAGTTTATTAAAAAAAGTGAAAATACATTTCTACAAATTATTTTCCATCCATTATCATGACCCTCTCATTTCTAGACAGGGTCACAGCGGTCCAGAATCAGACAGGCAATTCATAGTGACCAACTGAGCTGAAACACATGTCTGTGGACTGTGGGAAGAACAACACAGGATAAACATGCAAACTCAAACAGAATCTTGAATTCACTACAAACAAAAATAAAAGACAAAATGACAAACAAAAATCAGGAGTGTCTCACATCACCCTTAACCTTTACAGAGATGGTGTGTATAAACATAGCATAACCTGTATCCAGCACTTTGAATTATAAATATTATTTCCAGTTTCTTTTCAGGTTAAATTCATTGTAAGATTCCCTCGGTACAGTCACCCCTCTCACTAGAAGGAATATTTTCTAAGTGCTTAACCACCATCAGAAGTCATGGGTAGTCAGTCAATCACTAGGTTTTGCAGGTTCTTTGAACATAGAGCAGTGCCCATATAAACATCTTTGACAAACATAACAAAGGAATAAAGGTACTCCTGTATAGTGCAGTCGGTGGTGAAGGACTGAATTTCTCAGAAGGGCCTGATACACCCCACTTAGATAGGACTGTTGCAAATGTGTTTAGGTTAATGACATAATCTGGGTGGCGCCGTGATCCACTCGGAAGAACTGCCGGGTTTATCCGAGGCTTTTCGCCATCAAATACTCCATTAGATCCGAAACAGGGAAAGACAGAGTCTGCCCTCTTTCTGCTGTTTATTTATATCAAACATGTTTAACATGTCATTTTCATTTCAGAGAAGTAAAGTCACTCAAAACCGGATTGGTGCCAAAGCAGCTGTCAGCTCTAATAACCGGAAGAGGGGAAGTGAAGAAACTAGTGGCACAATAAGACCATGTAACAAGCTGTGGTTTGACTAGACCCAAATCAGCAAATGGTATAATGGTAAATCAGTGTGGTACAATACAGCCTTTCTGGAGTGGGATTCATTCAACCATTGAAAAAAATCAAGGAAAAAGTTCTGTTTCTCTCATGTAATTTCTTGTTAAAACCAAAACCCTCTTATGAAGATGGTATGGAACAATGGGCTAATGTGTTGTGAAGCTGACATTTGATCTGAGTAGCAATTCAGAGGAATTCAGGACACCTTTTTGGAGCATATTTAGATTTTGCTACTTGATCATGCCTGATTCTGTTATAATGGACGGGGACATTTTTGCTGTTTCCTGCTGCACCATTTCTGTCGATGTTGGTGTCACCCACTGAAGATTATAACATTTAAAAGATGGGTAACCAAACACAGGCAAACCTATTGCAACAAATAGAATTGTAACAGGAATAAAGGCTGTGTTGGCTTAGCAAACCAAATTACTTTTTGGGCAAGTGAAAGCAAAATACCAACACAATAAGAAACACACAAATGCAAACTCCTTTTCTAAGCCTGGCTCTGTATTCCCTCTTTCTGTAGACTTTGTCCAGGAACCTTTTAAACACTTTTCAAAAGACTTTTTCATCGCAGGGCCTCCACTCTGGATCACCAGTCAAGGCTCTGGGCTTGGCCAAGGCACATCTGTCACCAACTACTTCTATCATGCTGTGAAGAAGATCTACTACCTTTAATTTTATTACAAGCAGGGCTTGACATTTTTATAAAAAGGTATCAAATTTTGCTTTCCCATACATTTTGGGAAAAAATTAAGAAATTCATCACCAATTGCATTTCTGCTTCAAAATTTTTTTCTTGCTAGAAAGCACCCACATTTGTCAAAAATACAACAAATTAGACTCAATATCAAGCTCTTTTGCACAATTTGTCTTTGTTGGATCCTTCTGCAAGCGTGATTCCTTTCACAAGACACCCTGATTGCACCGAATACAATTTACAAGAATATTTTAAACTAAGACTTTTAGTCATTTTTGCCTTTCCTTTAAATGCCAACACGTGCAAGATGTAGAAAAATGTAAATTGTACATCCTATGGATTACTAAATACAAAAAATTAATGTTAGGCCCTGATAAATAAGTTTCAGTCTCATCTGGAATGCTATAAATATTTTAATTAAACTGAACCTTGAAAATGAAAGCAGACGGACAAATAGAGAAATAGGCACACATGCAGACAGGTAGAAATAGGAAGGTGCTAGAGTTACCTTGTGTGGGCCATCTTTGTCAGGGGCATCCACGTCTCCCTCCAGGAAGGGCATGGTGAGTGAGCTCAGGTCCTGTGCGAAACAAAGGGGCCGCAGTGTCAGTGCCGACACAGACAAACAGCACATTGCCAGACAGAGCCGCGATTCTGAGAAGCCCTCGGTATTTAGCGAGCACATGCGTGTGGCTGCGGTCAGACTCCCATTATCACACGTTATTCCAGAGTGTTTCAACAGCCTGCTGAATGGAGTGAAAGTGGTGCTGTGTGACAGGAATCAATGGAATACAAAAAGCCACATGGAGTGTTTACAAGAACAGCCTTTTAAAGCTGCTATCGCCATTGCACAACACTACACATTTTTTCGCAGGCCAGCATAAACACCACAGAAGGTCACATGGTCTGGTGCTTTTCAGCAAATATCAAAAAAAAAAAAATCATGTAAACAAGCATTCACCTAACGCTTGCCATGAAAAAAAACGCATGGCATTTGGACTTCTTTCCTTAGCTTGTTATTATCATAAAATTATCATCAATATTTTGTTCTTTATTTTTTAAGTGCCTTTTCATCGGTGCAACAGAAGGGTCTTGCCAGGAACATAGGCCAGTTCAAGTCCTAAAGTCCAGACATTCTTAGATAAAAGATGGTTATAGAACCAGATGCCAGGAGCTCAAGTGCCATTGTGGGGGGGGGGGACTCAGGTCTTGAAGAAGGGACAATATCTCTCAGAGCCCAGGAAGGTCCAGAAAAGCTCAAAACCTCAGTCACATGCACAGTTCTGCCCATCCCACAGGAGACTTGCATGGTTCAGAGCACAACCTGACCAATGGGCTGATCAGGCCATGACAAAAAAAAAAAAAACCTCAACGTTCCTACTGGAGAAAAAAAGCTTCAGTTTTTCTTGCTTATCAAGCCAGAAGGCATTCACTGTGACTTGGCTGTAGAGCACGTTAACAAATGGGCCACCCACGCACGTCTGTGAGTTTCATTCTGCAAGCACAAACCAGCATTTTCAATATTTGACACTTCAGTGTGTTATTTGAACAAACATGTTCAGGTTGATTTTTAAATGATTCTGAATGTGATTTTCATGGTTCCCTGTGCCAAAGTATGCACACTCGATTCCATTTCATTCCCAGTCCGTGTGGGGTTTCGGTGCTCCAGAGCCAATCCCGGAATCACTGGGTGCAAGTTTGACTTAAAGAAACAATTCTTTATGAATAGTGGCAGCAGCAGGAGTGCCTCCTTTAGGTTTAAAGGACTTAGGTTTGAATCCTACCTCCTGCTACAAAGTAATAAAACATTATAATCACCAAACTGTTTACCATTAAAGTGGTCGCGTTACATATTGTTTGTGGCTTTCACTTGTCCGACAGCACTAAGAGTGACGCGTAGCGGAAAGGAAAAAATTAAATGAATCTCCAAACTTTTTCTACCCTTATATCACTAATTTGTGCAGCGCTGGGTGTGTGTAAGTTCTTATTAATTTTTTTTTATTTGCTCACATATAACAGCTACTGGAACAAGAGAATCCATGAGTGTCATGAATGTCAGAATGTGTTTGTGTGTGAGGGTGTGTGTGGTGGAAAAATCTGCCAGCGTCATGTACGTACACTCTGCGCATGAAGTTACTACGTGCCGTGTGTGACATTAGTACTCCCGGTTTTCCAAGCCTTGGCAGAGACCATTTTCAAAATCGTAAGAAGACTTTTCCAAATTTAATGGACTTGACTACACAAAAACCTCACTTAGGGTGAGAAGTATCTATGTGCCAAGTTTCAAGTCTGTGGCTTGAAAAACAAAGCTGTGTATAAAGAACATACAGACAGAAATTGAGTTTTATATAGTGATGATCAGCTAAATAACTAAATGTAAATTCAGTAAACACATGGCCATTAATACATAGGTTGTGAACAAAAACACTCAACTCAAGAAACATACATGCAAAATATCTGGGCTCCTCTGTGTGAATAAATCTTTCCCTGTGAGGCCTCGGTGCATATCGATGTGTCAAGTCTGGTATTACGAAGCAGTCTGGCTTCAAGCAGAGTGACTCAGTGCCTTTGAACTGGATGTAACTGATGCTCCACAGTTGGCAGCTGAGGAAGGTTGCAGAAATGATCGCAGGGAAGGTGTCTCCAATGTGATGTAATTCCAAGGAAAAGGAGCTATGACCGCACACTCAGAAAAAAGCTAAAAGATGACAAGACAGAAATTGGACTGTGAGGGGAAGCAGTAATGGAAAAAAAAATAATAAAATGCAATAAAATAAAAACAGTGCAGAGGAAATCCTGGATTCATTCACTTCACCTTAGCAACTGTGTTACGCTCTTCCACATCTGGCACTTGGGGGTCCCATGTGCAAGAGATCAAAAGCGAAAGCCCAAAGGTTCAAGGTTTTTACCCAAACGTAATGGAATGAGCTCGCTCTCTTCCACAGAACTGCTAAATCTCTCTCAGCATTCAAGACTTCTGGTGAAATGCACTTCTTTACTCCAAGCTGTATGTTGCTTTGGAGAAAAGCATCTGCTAAATGAATAAATGTAACTAAATGAAAGTGGGCAGCATCAGACTCATTTTGATTAGTGTAGGAGGGTGTTATTTCATGAGAAGATGGCCCTTCACTAAGTTCTCAGTGGATGGCATTGTGTAATGGCACAATCCATAGTGCCAACCTACTGGAATTTTACAGCATAGGATGCCCAAATCCAGTAGTAAATTCTATCAGGATTTTATCATGGTGCTGGATCCCATTTTGTGACATGACCCAGATACGTTCATTCAATTAGTATGTCTGGGTAGAAAAAGAAAACAGCCATTTTCCACAGATCCTTGAAGTGCTACTGAAGAGGTGTTACTACAACACTTTACACATCCATGAAAATGGTGCGGACCTAAGATTTTCCTTGCACCAAATTGGTACATAATACCTCTGCCTCAGCTCTGCCCCCTTGTTAATCTCATGGACCATCATAACTCTCATTTCCTGACAGTGTAAGTCAATTAGAATTGCCTCTAATAACCTTCATTCTTAGTCAACAAACATCCAGGGATGACACCCATGCAAATATAACCTAATTAAACGGACTTCAACTGAAATTTAATCTTGAAAAGTTATAAATCTATCACCGTTCCCTCTGAAGATATGTTTTATGTGAAAAAATCCAAAGGCTTCCAAAGAACAACCTCTTGGTTCTGACTCCCTGAGACATAATAAATCCTGTCTTCTTTCTCCTAGCCATAAATTAAACATGAACCAATGTCAATAACAATAACATGCATCCCTTAACTCAGTTGTATGACATGGGAGACAGACTCCACTGCCTTCACAGCCAAGGTCACAATACATATTTCTTTCAGACTGATATGTCGGCTGACATTATTTTAGGACAAACCTTGAAACAACAGTGCGATCCGCAAATCTGACACATTCCACGTTGCCCTACCTTAAATTTCCTTTCCATATAGCAGATCACAGAAACACCACACTCACTTCTGACTGACAGAAGACTTCATCACACTTTTCATGTTACCTCATATTATATTAATTTCTATTTCATCCCCAAATTTGTAAATGTGCACTCCAGAACTTGTGCATTCTAAAAGGAACAGACAGAGAAACTTCTAACCACACACAGTTCATTTTCGTGGTCTCATTCACATCTTACCTCCACTGCAGAACTGAGGACTCACTGTGAAACCCTGGTGTAGGTCTCCTTATTCTACATAACAAACCCTCAGATCATAAGCACTTCCTTGCTCAGCAGAACCGATTACATCCGTACAGCCAGATTACATCCGTCCGTTTGCCTGTGAAGAGAGGCGATAGTCCGAGGAAGCCTGCAACCAGCTGGAGTTGCCCCTACTAACCACCAAGCGGAGTTCCCATGCTGCGGGAACTTTTTCTCCCCTTAGCAACAAGTGCTGACTGGTAATAAGATAGCAGACAGGAAACTGCTGCCTCCAGCACTTGTAAATCCAATTTGTCCAGACACGGCTTCACTGGGCAGGGAGAGGCGGGCTGACAGGTTAGCCTCCCGTCTAAAGAGAAGAAGGTCGGAGGTCAGTGCTGCACGTGTCCATATTAATAAGCAAAGTTGCGGCTCAGCTGACCTGGCCTTACCCTCGACTCTGCCATGGTAAATAGGCTAACAAAATCATGGACACATTCGGTAGGGCAGATCGCCTCTCGACTGGGTTATCTTAAATAGTTGAGACGATCACGCCGCCCCCCTCAGACGCCAAAACAAACATTAGTCAGTGTTATCATAGCGGGATGGGAACAACACATCTGCCGGTGCTACACGTGTGCAGGACCAAAACACAATGGTTCACACTGCTGGTCTCTCACTTTCCCCAGTTTTGCATACAAAATAACAACATTCTGATTCAATCCCACTGAACGTTTTCTTTTTGCATATAGCGGCCTCTCCCCCAGGGAAGTTTTCTCCCCTTGCAGCTACAGCGACTTGATCGGCGCTTGGGCTATTAGATGGTAAGAAAAACCAACTTACTGTGGTTTTGTGAGCCAGGTCTCTTTTTCTTCACGACCCTGAGGACACCGAAAGCAAACCCTGCTGACTGAGGGAAGACATGGCTTGGTTTGTCCGGCCAGAGACTGCATTGCTGCAGCTGGGTGGGGGGGGTGTGCAGAGAAGAGTGTGAGGATATACTGCATGTGTGTATGTCTCTACATTGTGCCTTAAACACAGCTTGTCAGCTTGCAAGTCTTAAATGGTCAGTAAAGACTTTGTCCAAAACAAAAGCAGCGGTTTTCTCAGCTGTTTTTGGCATTCTGAAGCAGATTTGATGTACCACTGTGATCTTGGCCTGTCAAAAGGACATGTTATGTCTGCCATTTCGGTGTCTGATAAAGACAATCGCTCAAAGCTGCAATGTACAATGCAAACACTGGTTCATAACCAAGGACAAACTAATACTTTGCAAAGACGAGGGATTTTTTTTCTTCGGTAAACAATTAGTCTTCCTCTGAGCGGAATATAGTTCTTCAGACAGACAAAATCATTTTGACAATGTTGTGGATTGAATTATGGGGAGGGTGAGTGGATACCACTGGTTTATAGGATTATTCTTAAACTGAAAGCAGAAATCTGAGAGGTGAAGGTTAACGAATGACTGGAAAACAGTAAAATGACTTAAATTACTACCTCAAAGTAACAGGATTATTAACTTACTTGATTTATAATTGTTTTTCTTGCATCAGTTTGTTTTATTGCTACATGAGGAGGTTCCCTGAAGAGGAACTACCACCAAAACCTTCCATTTTTTTATATGTCATCTGTGTTTTGCTCTTTGTTCACAAACATAGCAGGTTTCAAGACAGTGACCACTACGGAACTCCACAAACTCACATTCTTACGAGATTATTCAAGCCAAGAAAATCAGATAAGATCGGGTAGAGGTTGAGGTGAGAAAATGAGCTACTCCTTAAGAAGGGCACCTAAGGAAAATGGAACTCTGCAACTAGCAGCGGAGTCCTCTCACAAGGAGACTCCACTTTTCCAAGGTTCCCTAAGGTCAGCATCTGAAGTGTACCTCTGAACCTCTTCTACCGTCCATCCATTATCCTTAACTGCTTATCCCAGTCAGGGTCTCAGCAGTCCAGAGCGTATCCTGGAATCAAAGGGCAATAAGCTAAAACAAGTTCTTGGATGGGACACCAATCCATTGCAGGGTAGCTGCACACAGCCACACACACTGGGTAATTTAAAGTGACCAAAAAAAAAAAAAACTGAAACGCATGACTGTGGGAGGAAACAGGAACACATGGTTAAAACCCACAGAGACACAAAGAACATGCAAACTATACATAGCCTTAGGTGGAATGAGACCTACATCCAAACACTCCATACACTGTGAGGTGGCAGTGCTACTTACTGTAACACCACCGACAATTAAAACATCACATAAAAGTACCTTGAGTTCTTTGGATCCTTTTTTCTAAATATTCATCTTACATTTCTTCTAAACATTAATTGCAATGGCATGATTTAAAAATAATTTTTCAAGAACTATCATATTGTCACACTGAAGGAAGGTTGCAGACACATGCAGGCATAAAGTGATGAACTCCGTTTATTGCCGAAGGAGATTCCAAAGTCACGGTCACAAAACCAGAAAGTAGCTCAAGACAAGCGACAAAGCAAACGAGGATGAAACACAAGCAAAAGCCGTAAGACAAAGCAGGCCAGATGACTGACTGTCAACTGACTGACTGGCTATTGTTAACAACTTAACAATAGCCAGGTGCACGTGATCAGCAATCAAGACCAGTGGAGTCAGGACCAGGGGGCGAGACACGTATATACAGGGGGTCTCTCACCTAACACCCCTTTTTCCACAATTTTGCCCAGAGAAGCAAAATTGTTAAAGAGGTGGCAGAAAAACCATGCAACCAGTAAAAATAAGTTGATTCCAAGCAAGAATGTAATCTTTAGAAATATTTGCCCTACAGACAGGCATTAAGTTGCTCATAACTTAGTCACTGGGAGTGATGCACAGCAAGGGTGACAATCACAACAGTGAACAATGCAGAAGTTGGACTGCAGCAGTTCAAGCCCACTTTGCTGCCAATCCATCCAGTCTTTCCCAGATTCTCTAGGGAAAAACAGCTGCGCAAGAATCCAGTGCCTACTTTTAGACTACGCTTTTCCCTTTTCCCCAATGAAACATTTTAATGTGGCATCCACAAAAAAATTAAAATAAGAAGCTTAAAATACTTGTTTCACTTAAGTGTATTTTAGTGTTATGTTACACTATGTCAGCACAGACAACCCAAATGTAAATGTTAAAAAAGAAAAATCTCAGATAAATGAAGAGGGACGATAAGAACATGTAAATAATGCCAAGGGATACAGTCATTCAGATTTCTCCAAAATAATTGCTAAACTGCACTAAACACAGAAATGACAGTCATGAGTATATTGTAGATAAACAGAACTGAAAAATCATTATCCTTCACAGCGAGACAAATGAGAGTACTAATAGCAAAGCATTCAACAAACATTCATAAATTCTACCGCAATGCCTTCAGCACGCCGGACTGCAGAAACGGTAACAGCTGGAAAAAGAGCGGCACTGCAGCAATGCAAGAATTTAAAACTATAAAAACAATATAAAACAATAATTGCAAGAACACTCTTGCATAACAACCTACAGTGCTGTGGAAGATGTATTTACCCCTTTCCTGATTTCCTCTATTATTGCACATTTCTCATTGAATAGTTTCAGATCTTGGGAAAAATGTTAGATTCATCAAAAGGAAGCTGAGTAAACAGTTTTTAAATTAATTAATTTATTTAAGAAAGAAAGTTATCCATGTTGCCCTTGTGAAAAAGTAAGGTGCCGTTAAGTGTGGTGTAAAGCAAATACCACATTATATTGTAAGAACATCATGGTAACAGCCTAAGGTGATGGTGGCAGTGTGATAGTGCGGGGATGCTTTGCTGCCTTGGGACCTGAACAACTTGCAGTGTTGAAGGAACCATGAATTATCCACATCTTGAGGAGAATTTCCAGTCATCTGTATGTGAGCTGACGCTGGAGTATAACTGGGTTCTTGCAATCAAAGTTCTGAGCTTAACCCAGCAGAGATGCTTTTAGAGAGCTACAATTCCTCAACAGTAATGTGAAAGACTGATATCAATTTATAGGAAGCTTTTGGTTGGAATTATTGCTGCAAATGCTGCTGCAACCAGTTGAGGGGGCAGTTACTTTTTCACATGAATTATATAAGTACTAGATAACTTTGTTATTTAAATAAAGACTCATATATCTAAAAAAGGGATGAAATCAGGAATGGGGCAAATAGTTTTGCCACAAAACTGTATCTGCTACTGATTTTCATAAGATGTCTCCTTCTGGCTCATTCAAGTTATCATTTGTTCAGTTTGATTTGATTTTTACTTCTGTATTGTCACATTTACATATACTGTTTACAGACATCCCTTGCATAAGTGTAATTCACACCTGAAAATTTGCTTGTACAGTGAATTCTCATAAAACAAACTCTTAATTCCCAGTAACTTAAACTTAATAAAAAAAACAATGTATTCTTGGGCCTTATACATTTTACTTATTTGATGTAAATTTCCTGCCTTATCATTTAAACAAAGAAAAAAAAAATCTTACACTTTTTTTGGGTGGTACAATGGCACAGCAGATTACGCTTCTAAGCTGGACACGATTTTGAACCCAGCTCAGTCTATGCAAAGTTTGTATTTTCTCCCCTTGTTTACATGGCTTTCCATGAGGTTTTGTCCCACAGGTCAAACACATATGTTTCTTGTTTTTGGTAACTTTAAATTGGACTTAACTGGCTTATAATGCAAATTTTAGGGTACAAATTACATGTTTTTGTAAATATGAGCTCTAACACAGATGACATCTCTATTTACTATTCCATACATACAAAATGTATGCATTCCTCCATCCCTTTCTGTCTTACAAATGAGTTTTAATGAAATGTGAATCACTTTGTTGAGAGAAGAGCTCTTCCTGTTTCTTTGCTGGTTGATGGAGAGATTTTGGAAAAATAACTAAAGGAAACAAGCCAAAAGGAGGTTATGGAAAGGAACAGTGAACACAGCAAGGGACCTGATGACCTGCACATGAAGAACAGTACCCTTCTGTGCAAGTTCTTCTTCCTTCTGCCTTGTTGACAGAGAGACTTAAGGTCACTTATAGTGCTTTATTCTTTTTAACTCAAAGGTAAGTATTATCCAGGCCTTTTAAAGCTTCATGGGTCATTCAGACTTTTGCGCCTTCACCTATTCAAATCAACCTCCCACTAAAGGAAAGAAAAAACTGCTCTGAAGTGACTTTCTGCTTTGAGACTTTCCAAACAGCTGCTTTAGTTTGGACTAACTGCAGGACTAGGTTCTCTTAGGGACCTTTCCAAAGGAAGACTGTGTGACCAAAATGAAAGACAAACATAATGATTTCTGACATTTGTTGAGATGTCAATAAGGTACTGCTTCTCATGTGCATGCTATCAGGTCCCTTGGTGTGTTCATTGTTCCTTTTCAAGGTCATACATTCTTTCTTACTGTCAAAATCTTTTAGTCACCAATATTCTGAGATTCAAATAGTGTGCAGGGCAGAAAAATTGCATAATGAAGAAATCTTGATCTTATAACTTTGGCTTAATGGCTGTTCATCCCTCTGTATTGAAAACAGAAACATCCTACCTTGTACTTACTGGATGTTCAACCGTGATGTCAACTAGTATGTGATAACATGCTATGATTTCAACATTCATGGTATCTCAGTATGTTTATTTGTGATTGGACCACCACACAAGACTCACATTGCAGTTAAGGTAATACATTAAAAAGGCATAATTGATATGCTCTTGTTCAAGGATTAAGCCTAAAGCCAATCAATGAACCACCTCCAAAAGGGAATCCATTTCAAGGTACATCTAAACATTAAAGAATTCAATGAATGTTTTAACAAAAGTACTGTTATTTATATCTTTCTTCAGCTTCTTAAATGATTCACATTTAAATTGTCACACTTTTTTATAATACCAGTAAATTGCAGGTAATACTAGTAAATAAATAATGAAACATTCTGTGAATAAATCAGTGTTAATTAAAATAACTGCTAAATTTCCCAGCATCTCCTACTTAGAAATAAAGGTTTTTCATTAAAATGATCCAGTGCTGTGAATGCACAATATGTTTATCCTCAAATAAGGAGATAATCTGTGATTTCTAACATTTACACCGCATACTGAAAACTCATCACCTCATAAGGAATACATTTAAACTGCAATCATCACCTACCACACCACAACCAAGCCAGTGGTATCACACCACAAAGAATAGTACGGCATTCCAAAAATACACAATTCAGTACTCAAATCATCCAAAATAAAATGGCAAGAAGAAAACAGAAAATATAAACTGTTTGCTCTCCTTCACAGCCAGTAGCATTTCGTAATGAAAAAATGAACGGCACTCTCAAAAAGCCTTTTTCTAACACGTTTGACTTCTACAAACTTAAACCATACAGAAAATGGGGTTGGAAGTAGCACAGCAGATAAATATAGTGATGTGTAACCTGTTGATACAAGTCCAGGGAGGGTCCTGCTCTAGAAAGTAAAGAAACCATCAGGATTACAAAGAAACATAATTGGCAAAGTATCCAAAGTATCCAAATAGGAATTTGTAGAAGCCACCTATTTTTTATTTTCACTCATTTTAAATCAGTTTTAATTTTAATATAGTTAAAATTTAATGCACACTCTTTCCAGCCATTTTGTTACATTTTTGATATAGGTATAACTGAGACTTTTACAAAACCTAACCAGCGAATAAACCAAGCAGCACCTCTATTATTAAACGTCTAGTTCTGGTTGTTTAGATAATAACGTAAACTAAAGTGGCCTGCTGCTGACAAATGTTGCACAATGTGTTACAAGTTAAATTATAAATAATAACAATGATAAAAATAAAGTTCTTTCAGCAGACTGACATTGTGTCCATGGTGTTCTTTGTCTCACTAAATATGTTTCCAAGATAGGCTCTAGAACATTCTAGGCACTCTAGGCTGTAGGACGCAGCAGAGAAGGAGAAGTGGTTGACCACATAATAAATAATTCTATCTTACATCTAATTGTTAAATGAGTTTTATCTGACATTTTTAAAAGACGTCTGAATTACTAAGCTTTTTTGATTAGGACGTAGTGCCTGGATTTACAAACAAATGGAGTTACAGACTACTTCTCTTAATTTTGTTTGTAAGTTGAGGACTCAGTGTACATAACATACTGCTGCAAAGTGTCTATGTTTGTTTAACATTTGCTATAAATAAACATTTAAATGAGTTTTTGATTGCCTTTTAAAATGCAATTGTCTAAAGTCTGAATAAACATTCCCAGGTAGAATAAATGATGCATGTAAAGTACATCCATCCGTGCATTCATCCATTATCAGTCACCGCTTATCCTGAGGAGGGTCAAGGTGGTCCAGAGCCTATCCTGGAAGCAGAGGGTGCCAGGCTACAAAACAGCTCCTGGATGGGATGCCAGTCATACAGCACATTATTTTCTAAAATTAATCAGACAAATGACAACATACACTTGTTTTGTAAGTTAGTTGCTTACCTAATACAAAACACCAGAATTAATTTCAGCAGTATTTTGGATTATACTGTATTTTGGTAAAAAGTGTTACTTAAGTCAAATCACTGAGTCACCTCCAAAATATCCTATGTGAAGACCTGTATGTCCTCCTTGTTAATCTTCCCTGGGTCCTTCACAGTTCACTGCATCAATAAATACACATCTCAAAATTTCTACTCTGCTCTGGTGAAAGTCCCCACACTTTCCATGGCAGCAGTATTTTTCAATACCTCACACTGTTATGGTACAGTTTCAAAGAACAGAAAAAAAATACCACAGTGAAAAAAAAACAATAACCTGATGCTATCAATTTATAATCTTTAGCAGCTTTAGTTTAATGAATATATGCAAAATGCCTGACTAGGTGCTGCCCTGCCATGTTATCTTTGCAGTTAAAGGTGAAGTACCTGTACATTCATAGGTGAAGAGCATGAAATGCCATTATCCTGAGGTGTTCGCTGTCTTTGATTTACCCTACATCTGCTAAGAGAAGAAAAAATTAAAAATATATCTGTAGTTATTGTTTAACCAAACACCCTTAATAAACTGGATGCCAAACATGACTTAGATAACGTCTTTGTTCTAGCTGCCTTCTTTATCTGAAAAATAAAATGTGCAAACTTAACTGTCAAATGCCTTTACTGCTAATTGTAAATAGAACAACACTGAGCACCTGGACACAGAGCTGTTTCAGTTTATACAGTGAATACTTACAAAACACACAACTTACACAGTATTTACCATACCTCAGAAGTAGTGAAGAAATACCTGCATTGTGTCCTAGCATTGCATTACAACATCACATAAAAACTGATAACTGGAACATTTCTGAAAGAGTAGTGCAATTTTCAGCACGTCTCCGTCATTAAAAATATTACTTCGGTCACAACAGTTCTAGCACAGATTAAGTAACCGCCATATTGCTTTTGACCAAAATTTTCATATATGGTAAAGGCACTATTATGTGGCTAAAACGAGCTCCAAGGAAAGGCCCTGACAAAAACTGTTGTTTTGGTTAATTCTAGATGATTTGTAATACAAAAATTGTAATTTCCAGAATACCAAATAGTAATTTATCTTCCCCACATGAAAACAAGGGTACATAGAGTATTTTTAATTTTCCTTCCTTCCCCCATCTAACAGTGATAAGAGAAAGAAAACATTTACATCGTCCTCTGAGATCTGGCCTTTGTGGTCTTGTAGTTTGGTCTCATTTGGGGAATTGCAATGCCAAAGGTCGAATGCTGAAAAGAGGATGACACATCACTACTGATAAACACAAACACGAGCATAAAC
The DNA here is from genome assembly GCA_900497675.1 of Arapaima gigas. Taxonomy (NCBI): domain Eukaryota; kingdom Metazoa; phylum Chordata; class Actinopteri; order Osteoglossiformes; family Osteoglossidae; genus Arapaima; species Arapaima gigas. Next base: position 601,286 of record UFQX01000096.1, read on the forward strand.
ACTGTGTGCTCCTGTTACTGACACAGAAAATAACAAAGCCATAAAGAGAGGGTCACCAGCAGGTTACTACCCCGGGATGATGCACTGTTGGATATTTGTACATTTATGCACCTTAGTGCAATGTGCTGTTTATCTGCAACATACATGTAAGAAATGTGTTTCATTTGACAATCTGCTGAAATAAGTCTGGAAATCAGGCACAGTTCCTTAAATATACTGAGAAACACCAGAAACCACAATAAGTACTCCTTTCTGCATTTTGTAGATATCCAGATGCCAGCAAAGATATACACAAGTTCTAACTAGCCAATATTCACAACAAAAATGGCTTTGACGTGGCCTCCCCCGCAGCATTACTTCCCCCGCATGAAAACCTGTGCAGCCGGAATGGTTTTTAATTGAGCGTTTTCCTCGGCTCAGTCAACACAGAACACAACTGGGAAATCCAGCGAGGCTCATCCATGTAATATTTTGAATTTGAAGAGCTGCTGTTCAGGAAGGAAGGAAATGGAACTCAGATGTGAGACTCCATAATCTAAGTATGTGGTCAAACTGTGAGGAAACCACTGGACCCAAAGACAGTGGAGTACTGGACAAATGGACAATACCTCTGTGCCAAGGTTGAATCTTAAAACTTACCTGCTCATTATTCAGAAAAGATGAACCAATCAGGTTTTAGAACAGCCTCAACAGGTGTGTTAAAAGCATTCAGTCTAAAGGTAGTTTTAAAACCTCATCCTTCCTCTGTTTGATATCTTTGACATACAGTATGGTCAAAGGCTAGTGCGACTTACAGAGTACAGAGGTTATCACTTACCATCAGACTCAAGGTGTGAACCAAATTCCAACAAGACAACAAGGCCCTTAAGTAATTGTAAATAAGTAACAGATTATTGCAACTAAGTGCAAATTATGGTGAGCTAAAATTGCCTGTGTTCATTATTCATTCATTGTTGCTGTAAGACCAAATAAAGGTAAGTAGAGACACGTGGAAGGAAAAAAAACAGAAACAGGCAAACAAAAAAGGCCAGTAACTGCACATAAAACAAAGAACTCAATGGAATAGCTCAATTTTTGGCTGAAAGGATCACATTCTGAGTCCTTGAAGGCCAAAGTGCTCCTTTGTAGAAACAGACATTTGACATCACAAAAAGCGAGAGTATCCCTTACACAAACTGGACACTTTTTAATTCTTTTCAGTAAAGGTCTCCAAGAGGCAGAAGACTCCAAATATTTACACATGTTGAGGATTTTTTTCTCCAACGCTTTTTCCATAAATAAATGTGGCTAACTGCACAGGCCTCCCCCTGAGGTATGAGCAGCCATGAAGATTTGTGCTAGACCAAAAAAATATCAACAAGAGTTAATATTGTCCAACTTAAATAAAATAACCCTGTTCCCAAACTAAACTCATAATGTGAGGGAGGTTAAAGATCTTGGAACATTAAAAACACCTCTTGGCTGCAGCGCAACTGCTGTAACACAACCATGAAATAGCGACCAGTCCCACTGCAGATGTTTCCTCTGCTTCCACTGCTTCCTCTCCACGAAAACACACGGCGTGGTGGAAAACAGAACACGGAGAGCTGTGATTCACACGCTCGACTGTGGATCACGGTGGATGCCACACCACAATTACTGTTTATTTGCTTTAGGCTCCCTTAACCTGAGTGTCTCATCCTGTACTTTGCATTTCTTACATATGTGCAAGTATTCAGTGAGAACAGGCATTGGAACTGTGGAGCAATCAAGCTTGGCAAACCTCCAGACCCCACTGAGCTTGAGCAATGACAGTGAACCCCACCTCCAGAGCTGGAGGTCAGTGAGCACTGAAGTCACACATTGGAGCTGGCCACCCCCACAGCCCCTTCCTCCCATGTATCTTCACTGTTAATTACAGACAGAGTACTGACATCACAAGTTAAAAGTATTCATTGTTTGGAATTTATTTCTGCATGAGAAAAAGGCAGCTTCTCTTCCTCTTCATAAATGCCTTACATAACACAGACTGTATGTGATGGTGCACTCATTGCAGTTTCCCCATTTTCACATCACTGTTCTCTTCCAGATTAATGCTGATTAATACTGCAAAACAGCAGTTGGGCTGCAAGGGCAGCAGGGGGCACAGTGGTTTTGCTGCCCGCTCTGGACTCAGAGGTTCCACATTCAAGTCCCACCTCTTGCTGTAGTGCCCTAAATCAAAGTGCTAACCCAATAAAAACACCCTTCTGTAAATGGGGAAATCACTGTAGTACTGGAAGCCACTTTGGGGGAAAACATCAGCTAAATGAATATGAAAGTAGGTAAAACTCACGCAGTTTGTTTATGGAAACAGTAACTTGCCCTGTGACAGATTTTTGGTGAACTGAAAGTGAGACCTGCAGTGGGCAATCGTGGGACTTGAAGTGCAAGGATTTGTAGGGACTGGACCCACTAGAACGAGGCCGCCCACGTGCCGCGGCGCGGCTCCCCGTGGACCCTCGTGGGCTGGCCATGCAGTGACAGTACGGACACATGGGTCACGAGTGACAGGCGACAGCGCGCTTCACTCACTGGCATGTTGAGGCGGAGGCTCCTCTTCTTCTTGCTGCTCCTCTTCTTCGCATCTTTCTTCTTCTCCATTGCGTTGCTGCCCATCTTCTCGGCCAGCAGATGCGAAGGCAGAAATACGCGGACTCGCTCTCTTCAGAACAGTGATCTACAGGTCTTCTTTATGGGAGCCAGCTGAGGTGCGCCATGCTGGGATACGCTGCGGTGGCAGCTCGCGCTCTCAGAGTGACCTGCAGAGCTCGCGCTCAGTATCTTTAGCAGAGCACATCCGCATTCGCAGGTCCTTTCCAAACACTCCCTGCTACACAGGACTTGTCCATCTGCGAACCTCTTTCTCGTTAGAGAAGTAATAACTCTTTTTTCGCAGCTCGCGTCAAAAACAAAGGCGGTCGAGCGCGCGGGGCGCCACAGCCACACCCACGGCGCGTTGAGCAACAACACGCTGTGCTCTGTGTGGAACCCGCGCGCGAGGAAGTTTTGAGCTCGCGGGGCAGCGCGAGCTCAAGCTGAGCATCGCGGAAGAGAAGGGGGGGGGGGGTGTGCGCGCGCTCGCCGACAGCGACGCCAGCGCGTGGGTGACACTACGACTCGGTCACGTGCTTTTGTTTACTTTCTAATTCCGTCAGAGAGAAGCGCGAGGTTTACTTGACCGCACGTTATGTGAGTTTAAAGCAGTACATAGTTATTAACGGCACCGTGATTCTGTTTGGTAATGAAAAGCAAAACATTTCAGGATGGACTGGGTTGGCGCACTATTTCAATGCAGATCTCCGTTTTTCGAAAGTCGCCAAGTTAACTGTAACTACAGAACATATAGATTAATAAACTGATGATGAAGACCCCAGTGTCACACATATAATCCATGTTATGCGCTGTAAATGCGTTTTATATATGTTTTGACCCCCCCAAGGAGACTGCCGGGCCCATCATAAACACACAGTCCCCCCACAGTTTGATTATATCCCTCGGCTAAAGCCAAGTATTTACGGAGAATTAACGTGGGACGGTATAACGTATATAAAGATCAGGGAGGGGTAGGCAAACACCTATGGCCCCTTGAAAAATATTAGCATTTACATATCTACTGATTTTCAAACTTTTACCGACAGAGAAAGATATCGAAAACTCGTTACTGATATTATTTTCAGTCGCCTGTTATTGTAACCCCCCCCCCCCACCTTTCAGCCCAGGCTGTAATGGACTGTTCCATGTTATTTCAGTCAGTGCGAACATCAGGTGATGGGTAACGGTGTGAATTTCGGAAACACTATCTTAACACTTGTGCAGTGTGTATTTTAACGATGTAACCCCACATCTGTTACAGGTTGCTACGGCCAAGTGGCTGTTGGACGATTGTTAACCTGGTCTAAGAAGATCAGTTATAGCAATAGCATTCGTTTAACAGTAAATGTAAATTGATGTTTTCCTTTTATTTTACAGTCAACACCAAAATAAACACCCTGACCCGAAAAGTCATATACAAAATAAACGCGCGCAGTAGGGCGTATTTTAGGCTTAAACATATGGGGAAACCGCATACTTTTATTTTAACACAACGTTTTTTGGAACAGTTTTCTTAAGTAGTGCCATTTTTACTGTATAAAAATTGTCGCCCCCACAATTAATCTTTAGTGAAGCCACCTCTGGAGAGAATAACAGCATTGTGTCTCTTCCTTGTAATGTGGGACAGCCTTAGAGAACATTTGTAGAGGGATCTTGGACCACGGTTCGTCACACAACATTTAAGGTTCCTTTATATTATATGTATTATATCTGCGGTTGTGAACACCCCCTCCCCCTTCAGTTCAGACCACAGGTTTTCAATAGGGTTCAAGTCCAGAGACCGATGGCTTTACAAAACACGAATTATGTTCCTGCAACCATTTTTGTCTTGATTTGCATGTGCGTTTAGGGTCATTATGGTGTTTAATAGTCCATCTACACCCAAATCTCAGCCTGCTGACAGAGGCAACCAGGCTTTGCCCTAAAATATCCTGGTACTTAGTGAAATGCATTGCGCAATTGATCTTCGCAAAAGTCCCCGGACCAGTAGCAACAAAACAGCCCCACAGCATCAATAACTCACCACCATATTTTACTGTTGGTCTAGGCACTTCTCCTTCTATGAGGTCCTCTTTTATTGCCAAAGATGCCAGTGGCCAAAAAGCTCAACTTTGATCTTATCTGATCAAAACACATAGTTCAAACTGTAGTTCCAATTACACCTGGCAAAGTCCAGGCACTGCAGGTTGTGGGTGTCAATAATTCCAGGGTTGACTGTAATTATCAGTTGAAATGATCAATCATCCTCACAGTTACCTGCAAATGAATATACATATAGGTTTATATATGTCTGTGTGTATGTACATATACACTTATCTATTTATACATTTGTATTTGTCCATCTTTTATATACACAGTTTTCTGAATCTTATTTTTATTTTATCTATATTAACTGTTTATTATTTATTCTCTAACTGTTCTTGATCCATTATTTCTGCACACCATGGACCTGAGGAACATTCTGCGTTCCCTTGCATACCTGTAAGGGGGTACGACAATAAATTATTAACTTATTCTTGATTTTTGAAATGCGAACATAGTTACATCACATACATCTTGTAGGCTGTTTGCACTGCTACACCCGTCTTACTTATAACTGGTGATTTGCGGAAGGTTGGAGTTCCACAGTACCATGGGGACACGTATCCGGTATTGTCTGTTGCATCATGGCATGTCTGCTTCTCTCCTGCCACATTAGACAGTAATCTGGTCCTGAATGGTGTGGTTTGCAGTCATTCTTTCACACCACAGGCTGTTTGTTAGTTTTTTATAAAAAATATATATGTCTTGCATTATTATACACAGTTACCTGTGGAAGGCTGTGGTCAAAGCTGGAGCCACCACACCCTTACAGACATCACTGTACAGTGCCTGCACTGGGTAGACAGGATGCAACCATGAGACCATCAAAAGGAGGGAAAGGTCACATGATACTCAATTCATCTGTTATTCACTAAAGCTGGAATTCATATCATCTTGTACTCCATCCAACTGGTACTCACCATTTGGTACTCCCCCTGGCTTCTACTCATATTATTTGGTAGTTACACTACCCAGTACTCCCTCCAGTTGGCACCCTTGTTGATGATGAAACCAGCTGTGGTTGCAGAAACACAATTTTCCCATCATTCCCAAGAGATTTTTTTTTCATGATCAAGGACCTAAAATGCTCAGCAGTTTATATATAAGCTTCTCTTATGTTTTCTTCTAATTACAGTCTTCCAAGGCCACCCTTTGTTTAAACCACGGATCTAGTTATTCATTTATTCAAAGAGGGAGTGATGCTCAACTCTTTCAAGTTTTTGTAAAAAAAGGCCTTGAATGTCATAAGTGTATCACTCATTTTCATTTAAAATCTAGTGCTTGAGTTGCCATAGCACCCAAGCCAGAATGATGAGATTTTATTTTACAGCTCTAAATGAACTGCCTATCAATAATAAATGAGATAAAACGATTTATCACACTGGTTGCTGGAACCTGCCTTGCATAGAGCTGCTCTTTATGCTATTTCAATATATTGACTTTTAAAATGTGCGAAAAAAATATAAATTCGAATGCCAAACCATTCTGTGAAGTATACAACTATTTTAAATACATAATGAATACACTTCCAGCTTCCATGTCTCTCTGAAATAAATGGTTCATATCTCCCAAATTGTTGACACCGGTTTTTGCTAAAGGCATTCATAAATTCTCAGCTTCACCCCATTTTCTCGGGCTTTTTTCCCCCCTCCCAATAACTGTCGTTGTCCATAATGCCAAACAAAGACCCGTCAATTATTACACTGACTTCTGGTATTTATTATTGTTATTTGTTTCTTATTTGTCTGTTTGTTTGGTCTTTTGCTTTGTTATACTTGTTTATTGTTCGGTGTCTTATGTGTCCTACGTGTTTCGCTGCTGTGCGGCGAATTTCGCTGGGGGTCAATAAAGTTTTGTTCTTTTTTGAACGGAAAACAAGTAAGTGTGAAGTAGCACATTTACCGCACGTCTGCTACACATTTAAATGAGGAATATAGTGTTAAAAGCAAAGCAAAGTTTCTTGTGATGTAACTTATCTAAGGTGAAGATGTGTGTAATGTTTGTGATTGAGGCAGACTGTGCCAAACAACTTTATGTAGTATTAAAGTGAACTCACGTGCATCTTGCAGACGGGTTTCAGCACTTTGATGATATTTTAAGCTCAAACGCTTTCAGCGTCTAGAAGTTGCTCCATTTACACAAATCATTTAAACAACTATTTCACTGATGACGGCGCTTTGAAATAAACCCAGGGTTCGCCAACAGATCGCAGAGGTTTTTTTTTATTATTGCAAAACATAGAACAACACAGGAGTGAGCCAGACAACAACAAAAAAGATGTTTACACACATACAGAAGAATGTAAATATACATTTATGTAGAAATATGTAAAGGCCAGGGGAATATTTATTTACAGAGTAGAATTTAAAGGAAGATACTGAATGATTCACGGAGTGTAACCGTTTTAATTGCTTTTTATCAGTGGCGTGATGGATGCTAATGATACTGCTTCATTTCATTTGGGAGTCACATTTCTTATTAGCAAATTTGCTTTTATGTATAAGAAAATGGGTTAATAACAAAATTAGATTGACTAAGTAAAGACTGACATCTTCCTTGCGGCAGTTGAAGATGCCAAACAGAACATTTTCCCCCAGTACAGAGAGGGTCTTGTGATGACACGTTTATATTAATAAATTTTTGTCCTTTTCCCTGAATAATACAGATGGCGTGGATTAGGACCAGTCGGACAAACTAGTTGAATATGTGAATCTTAGCATTTTGATTGGGCAAATGCTTAAAGCCCCACGGAACTGATTGGTCAGCAGTGAGACAGTCTAGTCATGAGTGATCCCGGGGTTTCTGGAGGAAAAGACAAGGGGCGTGGTTTTGGAGCGTCTACAGGAGGTCTCGCAATTTTGATTAGACGGAGCCGTGAACGCCTCGCAGGTGATTGGCCGTTAATGAAGAAGGCCAACCACAAGTTCTCCCGGGGTTCTGAGGAGGAGACACAGACTTGGATTTTTGGACGCGATCACGGGGTTTGTGCGGTGCGTCTGCGGGATCCTTGATCCGCTCCTGAAACCCCACGTTGGAGCCGTCCTGCTCGGGTCGACAGCTCCGTGGTAAGTGGAGCCCCACGGAACCACGAGAGGAGTGCGCTCGCTGCCCGCCGTCTCGCGGTGCCCGCGCGCGCTGCGCTAGCCTGTTAGCCCTGCTGCTAAAGATGTCGCGTCGGGGAGCAGCCGGGTTTTTTTTTTTGGCAGATTTTGTGCATGATTTCCCATTTATTTACTTATTCTCACATTACAGCCAAGGTGTACAAGTGTGCTGGTGCAATTGGCTGAAGACTGCACGCTTTCTGATAATTTTTTTTTCAGTTAGTCCACAGAGGTCTTGTAGAAAACCAAATTTTATATAGAATATCGTTAGAAAACTTATGTAAAAACCGAGCGATGCGTCGGTATTTTTTCGTGAATGTATTTCCCTGTAAGCACTTGTGTCGGTTAAGCTTAAATGGATTTATTTGGTTTCAGTGAAATACAGAAGAGCTTGCCTTAATAATACAGAAGTAACAGCCCGTGTATTTATATGTGCTGTTTTGGTGTTTGTCGTCTAGTTTATTGTGTGATGTCCTCAGTTTTTATGGGTGTAAATGTTGGGTTTTTCGTCTGCAGTTTGAACCACTTCTCCTTCCTACACTGTTGACTTCTGTGTCCTCAGAAGACCAAATATCTGTTCTGTTGCTCAGAGGCTCTGGACGTTTCCGTCGTTATACAGTGTAATTTATGGACAGCAAGAGGGGGCCTGTAACCTGAACCTTATCAGCTCAAATCCCACTCCTGTAGTTGTCCTCTTAAGTGTGGTACTGTGATAATACCCAGCCTCAGAGAGGTGTAAATCACGGCAGTTCATTATCTAGCGGAGTAAGTCTCCTGGAACAAAGGCAGGAGCTATTTTTAAAGCTAATAATCTTGAAGCAAAGCTCTATGTGTTCTATATTTGGTTTGAGATTGATGTTTTATTTTGCATGTGGAGACCTTTCGTAACCTGCTGTTGTCTCCCTTCTCAGACAAAGCTGGATCCTAGTTTTGCTAATGTGAAAGAGTCCAGTATTGGCAGTTTGGCTGAGGATAATGTCTAGGGTTCAATTTACATTTAGTCATTTCACTGGCTCCCCTCTCTGAAATTTAAAATATTAAGCTAGTGATGGTGATTTACCCATTTATACAGCCAAATAACTTTTCCTGCAGCAATCATGTATGAGTACATAACTCAAGAAAATTGAATCGGAGGTCTGATCCCAACCTGGCTTCTTGGAGCCCTAAGATGGCAGCCCCAACCACTATGCCACCTAATGCCCCTGATGTTGATGTACTTGTCGAAATACCCCTTCTAGTTTCACCCCTGTGGTCAGTGTAAATATTTATATTGTTGTATATTCCTGCTTAAGGCTAACTAGTCTGCTGGTTGTTCTGTTTTCTCCTTATAGAAGACTTCATCTGGGAACACTGTGACGATGACACACGACTGATGGAGGATGAGTGAAGTTTTGCTCTCTGGTTGCTGTAACGGAGGAAGAACCCGTCAGTGTTTGTGTGAGTTAGAGGTCTGCGTGTGGTGCATCTTTAAGAGGGTGGCATGCTGCTTCTGGCCGCGTTGTTGTGGTTCTGCCGTCTGGGCAGGGGAGGTGTAAGGCCAGATGTTGCTGCTTGTCTGGTACAGTATGGTCTATTGCCTTTGGAGGGAATCGCACTGACAGATGCCTCCCAACTTTGACTTGTCACAGTCCACGATGTACATCATTGCATGGGTCATGTAAGATGTGTTAAATGCACAACTTGATTGTAGATGGTGATGTCAACATGTTCCTTTCTAGATGTCTCAGTTTAGCATGAGGAATGTTCCATCAACTTCAATGTCGCATTTAGACTAGTGAAGGTGGTGTCATTCTGGTGCTGTCTCAGGGTTGGGATTATTATGTGGCTGTCTGAGGACCACGTCAGCCATGGCCTTCCTCTGACCTGCCTAAAGCTGTTTTTGTCAATTTCTTCTTCCCTTTGCTGTAAGTAATGAGGTGAATGGCAGCCAGGTGCAGGGTTTTAGCATGCTTTATATTTGTATCTCCCTTGTCTGAGTTGGAGGGTAAACCCTTCTGGCAGCGTTCAACATTTGACAAGTAGTGACGGTGTAATGCTAAATATGCAAGTAGGACGGCTGTGGTAGGCTTCCCATTTTCCATTTAAGCATTAGAGCAGTCCTCTTCAACCTCATTCTGTGTTACAGTTCAGCCCTGCGACAGTCTACCAGTTTGAAGTGACTGCAGTGCCGGAACATTGTTCTCAGTAAATAGTTGAATGTTCCATAAGCATGTGCAGCTTTCCACAGTCAGGTGGCAGGGAGAGAAGGGTTGCATCTCCAGCTCAGTTACAGTACGCATGTAGAATTGCCAGCATCTCCATCAGCGATCAGCCCATTCCTGAGGTCTCCTGTGCTTCAGCCTTCCTCCATTAGAACTTGGGGCTGCCATGTTGCGTGTGCTGCTTACCCTTGACATATAATTAAATTCTGGTGCTGGGTGTCAGATAGGCTTTCAACAGCTCAGTTGTCTTTTTCCAGAAAGCTGGTTCTAAAGATTCAGCAGAAACCATTTTTACTCTGACAGTGCTGATTGGAAATGCTCCATTTGCTTTATGTAAATGTTAATTTATTGTATTTAAATCGAGTTTGTCACTGGTCTACAAGATGACAAAAAGTAGCTGACAAAAGGAGGTGTGCGTGTGAGAGAAAAGAAGACATCCTCTGAGTACCAGCACTTGAGTCCTGCTCCAGGGCAACACATGTGATTAACCTGGGCTAAACGTAGATGATTTCACAGAAGAGATCAGCAAATATTTCCCCGAATGTGCTCAGTGGACTCTTGCCGTAAGCGATGTCTGGCACGGCAGCTGCTGTTGTGTGAGCTGCCTGGCTTTTTCTATGGCTGTTTGACACGGAGAAGGTTTGACGCAAGCCCAGTTAAAGCTGCTAAATGGCTTTCGTAGAGCTGATTTGTACTGTATGGCTAGAAATTTAGCTTGGTTTTCAGTAGTCCAACTTTACAGCTAATGCACTAAGCGATCAATCAGTCCACAGTTTTGTTATTCAGTGTTAACAGTAGGGGGCTTTATACAGCTGGTGTGACAAAAAAAGTTGCAAAAGGGTTACCTTTTATAATGTAAACTTAACAGGTGGTGCTGTGAAAAATGGAATAATCACTACTTTGTTTTATTCCATTCCACTGATCATGGCACCTTTAGTTGTTCAGTGAGAGCCAACTTGCTGGGGTGGTGGTGGTTGAGGGCATCTCTCCTGACTCTCCGTTAGACACTCCGTGGAATTGAGTGTTGGCCCAGCCAAGGGGGATTTTTCACCAAACAGCTGTGCCCTGGCATCAAGGACCATGTAAACCTCAGCCACAGCTTCTTGGAAAGACCCGTCTCTGGCTATGGACCCAACCTTGCCTGTTAATGGAACGAATGGAAGTCCTCTGAAGGTCCTTTCCCTTGTTTTCACTAATTCTGGAAAAGTGAATTACTACTGCTTTTACTGCAAGTAAAACTGCCTTTGGTGTTGATATGGCTACTTTGCTCTCTGTTTGCCAATTGTAAAGAAGTAAAACCTAAGAGCAGTAAGTGGTGTAGTGTTTAACCTTTAGTGAAGGTTCCTGGTTCAAGTCCCACTCCTGCTGTAATACCCTCAATCAAGGTATTCACCATGAACGGATACAGCAAGAATACCCTGGTGTTTATAAGGGGGAGGGGGACCAAATCAGTACAAATTTGATTTTCTAACATTTGGTTGTATTTTAATTTTTTTTTTGACATGGGGAAGTGTGTAGTTGGTTAGGCTTATGTAAGAAGTGTGACAATAGCCAGGTTGACATTAGTGAGGGGCAAAAATCTTGTGGCTTTGAGTGTATATCTTTGCACCAAAAAGTCTGATGTAAGCTTGTGATACATGTTCTTGTACAGAATAAAATGACTCTTGTAAAATGACTACAACAGGCAAAATGCTGTTGAACTGAATAATACCCTTGTATGAAAAATGTGTATTTTCATAAACCGTAATGACGATTTTTCACTGTACAGAGTGAAGTGTATCTGAAGAGGGTAATCTAACACTAAGAAGGGCAATAACACGTTGTGCTAAATGAAGTGGTGCTTTAGTGATCTGTTTATGTTGACAGAAAAGTTCTTTGTCTGAAAAAGCCTCAGGTTTGAATTGATGTTCACACATCTCTATTTTATGTTAGATAAATACAAAAAAAAAAAAATCTATCTACTTTATTGATGTATACATGCTTCCCTTTATGTGGATGGTCAACCAGAGGTACTTCATTTCATTCTCCCTTGTCCACCTGTTGTGTAAGGGTGTATGACAAGCAGTTTTTAATAAGTAATTTTTTTACTGTTAAATATTGATCTTCAGTTCTTTGAAAACTGATGTGAGCATCTTTAGCCTTTCAGTTTACTTTTCCTCCTCATCGTGCCCATGCAGGGTGTTAATAGCTTACTCATTACTCTAAATTTTTGGACCTTTGTCCTGTATATCACTGGACTGTTTGTTCAAGTTGTCAGCATTTTTGCAGAAAATGTGAAACAAGTATGAAAACTGAAGTTTCTAAATCTACTCTGTTTAAATTTAGCATTTTTGCATTCTTTGGTGGATCCTTATCATTAAAAAAAATTTTTGCCCTGAAGTGGTGTCACCTACTGTGGTTGCTGTGGCATCACCTAAGGGACAGTTGACCTATGTGCATGAGACCACCTCCCTTTACTGGCCTTTTGTTTGGCTCCAGTGTGGCACAGTGCTTTGCTCCAATCCCGTAGGTGTGGCCCTCAAGGGATGGCCACAGGCATGGCTGATGCATTAATGTACTGTGATCTGTGCTTCAAAATGGGAAGTTGAAATATGATGTCTCTGCATTTTGGCTGCCTGGCTTCTCAACAACCCAGTAGTTAGTTCTTCTGCTTTTGCTCTCCATCACAAATGAGGTTCTTTACAAAACAAAACTGCAGTGTTTTGTCTTGCACTACATTGGGACTGCAGCTGACATCTATTCTGACAGTTTAATTAGTTAATTTGATTAATTGAATAAGTAAGACCAAAAAAAGTCTAAGTGCAACTGTTTTTCCTTGTCTTGCACAAGGCTTTCTTTCAAATAATGGCACATGTATATATGTGCTGCACTCCAGAGGTTGGGCTGCAGACTGGAATAGAGCTGTTAACACTTCTTTGACAGGTGACCCAAAGATCACTTAAATAGCCTAAATATGCAATTTGTTTATTTGAATGTAAAATAGAATGTGAAACATGTTAAGTTATGCCTATATTCAGTTCAGTGCTGCTACATGATTGGAGTTTTGCATTTGTTGGGTTAGTTTCATTACTTCTGGTTATTGGTTGCAGAGTGGACACGATGCAACCTGCTAACAACTAGCTTGTTTTTGTATTGTGCACAGTACATACAAAAGATGAGTGATGTTCACCAATCATCAATGAACCTGCTCATGTGAAAGAAACAATGAAGGCAATGTAGTATCATCTGAAAATGTTAAAGCAAACCAAGTTTTAATTGAAAGTACGATCCATCTTATGTAAAGTATGATTGTTCCAACTGGCAGTTCTCAGGGACTATATATGATGTGCGTGTTGTGTGTGGAAACTGTTTCTATATTGTGTCAGGACAGTGAGTGTATGTGTTTTAGCTTTTTTTTTTTTTTTTCTTTTAAACAGTTTTGAAGTGAATAGCGACAGGACATTTTGGCATTGTTAAAAATACAAAGCTGTTAGTCTTCAGTTTGTCAGATTCGGTTGTAATAAATGAGTAAAAGGAAAGTACAGACAACATAGCTGTAGTGAAATAGAGCCAAAATGTATTCAAAACAGGGAAGTATAGCTTCTGGGTAAAATTACTCAGAGCAGATCTTGCTCAATGTTTCTGGTACAGAGGCATGTTAAATAACAGTTCAGTTTTGGCATACTAATATTTGTTGCTGTAGAGATGCATAACAGAGTTGCATCTTAAAGGAAGTTGGATAACAAGTGTGATTCCTAAATGTTTATTGTATAAGCTGAAAACCATCCAGAATTTAGCTGCTAATCATTGCGGTTTTATTTTGAAAATAAATGTGTGAATAACTTCTGTCTTGTATTTGGTACACAATTCAGGGATGGTAGTCCTTGCATAGATTTTGCAAAGGGATTTGTTTCTCTTGACAACCTTGTGGATCCATTTCTGGAAGCCATCTTTGTTAATGTATATTATAGACTTATCACTTACCCTGAAGACAAACCAGTGTCTCATGGCAGTATTGCAACTTGTTTTGATAAAATCAGGTTAAGTGTTTCCACACTTTCAAAGATTACTTCACTAACAATTTTAACCAAGGCTTCAAAAGAAGTGGTCTGAAGCCAGACCTGAAAGCATAGGGTGCGAGGCTAAGGAGGGTATTTCCTGGTTGGGACACCAGTCCATTATACAGTAGCCATATATGCTGCACATAATTTAGATTCACCAGTCCATCTGAAACACATATTTTTGGACTATAGGAGGAAACCCCCCCTCATGAACATGCAAACTCCACTGAGTTGGATTCACATATGTCTGATACCATGTTCAAGGTGCTGTGATGCTCCAGTACTACTGTATTGTAACAAGTTCCATGGTCTCATTCTGGTGTCACTTTGCTTTTTAACTTACTGAATGTAAAAAATTTTTTTTTTTTTTTTTTGGGGGGGGGGGGCCTTTTCATCATTTTTTGAAGAAATTATTGGTGGGGACTCCTGTAGACCATAGTTTATGCAAATATAATCATCATATGTAGAATAGCATATTTTTCTTTTCAAACAAAATGAGGTAAAACTCCTAAAGAGTTCAGTAGACAACAAGTGTTAGTCCCTTCCTGTCTTATTTTCCAGGTAACATCATGAAAAATATCACACAGTAAGAGAATAATGTAGATTTTAAGACACAAGCACTACCAGTTTAAGCTCAAATATATTATCTTCTTGCAGGGGCTTGAAAATGGACGTCCAATGATGCAAGGGCTACCATGGGCAGCGTCACACTGCGCTACTTCTGCTATGGGTGTCTCTTCACATCAGTGACGTGGACCGTCCTGCTCTTCATCTACTTTAGCCTCAGCCAGGACAGCCAGCCCTTCAAAAATGTGCCCGTCCCGGGGTCCCAGTCCCTAGGCTACCAGCACCGCTTCCAGCCTCGCTTCACTCGGGGCTCAGGGCGTGAGCTCCACCTGCCTGAGGCAGGGCAAAAGCAAGAGCCTCATGAGGCCCCTGTGGCCAGCAGGAAGACTGCCAACCTCTCACCGGAGATGGGTAGGTGGTGGCCACAAATAAGTAGCCTTCTTTTAGCTTCAGCTAAAGGTTCGCTCTCAATGGAGGTCAGAAGCACATTGAAACAGTCCAGTTTACTAGCATATTATGCCAGCTGTAAAGTAGCTAAAGAATTGGAAATGGAACATCCAGATGTCTTTTTTCTGCAAGATATTTCAGTGCTTATTTATTCTTTCAGCTTTAGTAACCAGTCACATGTACTTATTGGGAGCAGTTTACTAATTCTAATCTGTTATGTGAAACTGGATTAGAGCTTCTGCTAAGCAGTGGTACAGCTGTCACTCTAATTTGTATTGAAGCTTTTCTCAATTTAAACTGCTAGATTTTTGGATCAGTTCTGCTGTGTGAGGCGAGAATAACTGCACTTTATTGTGCAGGATCAGTTTGTGTCTACAGAAGGGTATGCAATAGTTAAATGAAATCCTAGACGCTGGCTTTCGACACAATTTTGCCACGAAATGAAAAATTATGATTTTGCAGTTTTGTGCGCAGTTGTTTTTTTGGGGTCGGGGTTCTGGCTTCTGTCAAAGCATTAGAATGAAGTGAGTGAAACTACTGACTTGCATAAATAAGCAGCTTGTGCTTTTGAGTAAACCCCAGTCTGAGGCCAGGTCCATACTATGGCGGTGTAAAATGAAATGACCTGTAAGAACCCAAAGTTTCCCAACAGTTGTGTTAGTTCTACGTGGGCATCAGAACTGAGAGCATCTTAAAGTGTGTGTGAGTGTGTAAGAGAGAGACTACTTTTGATACTTAGAAATGCATGAATCAAAATGCATACTTTTTTCTTCTTGCGCATTTTTTAAAAATGACATTCTTGATGGTAGTTTATCCCGATCAGGCAGGTAGTTTATAATGATTTCTACCGTCCCAAAATTTCAGTAGCCAGTTATTGTAACAAAAAAAATGTTGTGGTGTTCAGATGCTGTTAGTCACATGACTGTATTGAAATAATTCAAAGCAACATTGTATAAACTTGAAACCTATGTGTGGGTTTATTTTAGGGTAAAACTGCATTAAAAAGGGATATGCTGGTGGAAGATTTTCAGTGGAATAAGTATTCCAGGCAGGGGGTTTATTTGACAGTGCTCTGAATGCCTCCTTGTTAGTACCGCTGGTCTTCTGCCTGACTGGTGAGAAAGCCAGTTGCATCGCCATGACAACGTCCACCTTCCACTGAGGGCTGACTCCGACGGGTGCTGTAACTGATACCCTTGACCAATGATGCTTTAATGTTTCAGCTCATCCTTTGGTCTCTAAATGCATCCGACTGCACGTGTGGAGGTTTAACTGAACACAGCCTTGTTTTTCTAGGTATGATTTTCAACGAGCGAGATCAAGAAATCCGAGATATGGGCTACCACAGGCACGCCTTCAACATGCTCATTAGCAATCGCCTCGGGTACCACAGAGACCTCCCTGACACCAGGAATGAGAAGTGAGTCCATTTGAAGCTTTAAAAACCAACTTTGACAGACTGCAATATTAGAAAGAACATTGTATGGATTTATCATGTAAAAACTCACACCCTCTGAATATAGGCATTGTTAATACTGATGGAGTCTATGAAACACTTTTAATAATAAATAGAAAGTTTGTCAAATACAGCAGAAACATGCCTGTGCTAAAAGGGGGAGACTGACAGTTTTGTTGTGAGGGGGTCTTTAATCCACAGGTGACTTCTGAATGTCCACAGGTGTAAAGAGGTGTCATATCCAGTGGCCCTGCCCACAGCCAGTGTGGTGATCTGCTTCTTCAATGAGGCGTTTTCGGCCTTGCTGCGCACCGTATACAGCGTGCTGGACCGCACACCACCGCAGCTGTTGCACGAGATCATACTGGTCGACGACAGCAGTGAACTAGGCAAGTGTTGCTTTCCTGCTGCTTGGGTACAAAGGGGAGGGGAAAAAACGCCATGGAATCAAACCATTTTTATGACTTTTTTTTTCCTATGTGCGTGCAGTGGATTTGGAAAATATTCAGACCACTTCAACATTTTGTTACGAAAATGGATTAAATTAATTTTTAATCATCACTCTACACACAACACAGCATACTTACAAAGCAAAACCAAGTTTCTAAAAAATTTTTCTAACTGTATTAAAAATAATCTTGAAAATAGACCAAAATGTAATGTTTTCCAGCACAATACATTAAACAGACAATATGACAACACAACACAACCCAGAAGAATTCAGCTAGATGGAAATATTAGTGGATTAATTTGCACAGATGAATAGACAAGATATTGGTAAATGGATAAGTAGGAAAATTAATAGATTGGAAGGTCTGTGCAAATAGTCAGTGGCGATGGTACAGCGGGGGGGTCAGTACATATGCTGTCCAGCAATCTGCAGGAAAAGCTGTTTCTGAGCCTAGTGAAGTTGCCCTGCAAGCTGCAATAGCATCAGCAGTGGTGAAAACAGACTCTAAAGAGGTTGAGAAGAGTCCCTGGAAATGATGTAAGCTCTCCTGACACAACGCTTGTTGTACAACGTGGGCAGTGAAGTCCCAGGAATGGATTAGGCGGTTTTCACTGTTTTACAACTTATTTAACTATATAATTATAGTACCATGAACCCTGGTTTATGGTAAATGTGTACTGACTGGTGTTGTAATCTGAAAAGTAATGAGTGACATTTTGGGTTATGGTACTACTGGTGAACACAACTGTTACAATCTACTCTAATCAATATTCATTCTTTAATAGATCCTTGTTGAATTTGAGGAATGTCACTTTTTGTCAGTTATAACCACACACAGCTAAAAAGAAGGTGACGCAGGTGGCAATTGAGGAAGGGGAAACTCCAGGTGTTGTAAGAACAAACGCTCCAGGGCCAAAGGCCCCTTAACTGTTCACTTTTCTGTGTTGCATGCATGTTAACACATGAGGGGAAAATGTTATTGAAAAGAGTTTTTTGTGAGCATTCGGGTGATTTTCCTGCCTCTGTTTGGTTTACAGGTTGCCTTCAGTGGGTCATGCAGGGCAGGCAGCATAGGTTTGTGGGACACATGACTTATCAGCATTACATTTTGAAACCTTATTTCATAAGCTGACATGTTTGTCCATTGCAGCTTGCACTAAACTAGCGTTCAGTTACTTACACACACACACACACACACACACACACACACACACTAAGGACAATTGTGACTCGGAGTTGTATTTATAGATTTTTATTTTTAGATATTTAATCAAATTAAACCATGAGGATTAGGCAAAACATAAAATAACAGATAAGCAATTAATAAAAGGATTATTCTGTAGGCGTTTTATATATTTTAGATCTTGTTTTTTAAAATTTATTATGTAACCTCTGGTCAGCTAAATTGCCTTCCCAACTTTAATTTCTTCCTTCTTCGCAGCCTCACACTTATCTCATGTACGCTGCAAAAATAAGAAGCAAATATGTTGATGAATGATCTACAGAATTAGGCGTCTCTAATTTCTCATTTTGCTGCACAAGGTAAGCTGCTGAATATTAATTTGAGATATAAAGCCGTGAAGGCTATAAAAATATTTATCAGCAGCCTTCAGGGTTGCTGAAAAGGAGCCATTTGAAGAGAGAGATGAGACTATTCACACATTGTTCTTTTGTGGGATTTGGTTTATTGGAGATAGCTGTGGCATGTGACTCTTCATATACATCATTACAATATTAATATTGTATGGATAATGAATTGGATGAGGAAAACAGAATTTGGATTAGTTACAATCTCTGCTGTCCAGCAGTCACAGTGATTATTTGGTACTAGTCAAAAGTTTGGGTACACTTACTAAATTAGTTGTTTGATTTTTGGGACACTGCCATGAAGTATTTGGAGTACAGTTCCCAGAGAGGTAGGACACCTGTGGGCAGCTTTTCTGTCACTCTTCTGTCCAGGTCCCCCATATAAGTACTGCTCAGGTGGCCCAGGTGTTTTCACACTCACTGTATGAATCTGCACAGTGTGTGTTCAATATTATCAGCTGTGATCAGTTTCAAATGATCCACCGGCACTATATGTGTTAGTTCCCCATAAATGATGTCATTACCTCTGGTGAAATGGTAGTAATGGCCCACTAGCTCAGTTTGAGATAATTTGCATCACCCCCCCCCCCCCCCCCC
>UFQX01000096.1:620476-676699 GCA_900497675.1 Arapaima gigas
CTTCCCCCCCCCCCCCCCCAAATTTCAGCTGAAAGACAACTGGCAAAGAAACGTGAGCCTCCACATATAGTCAGTTTTGTGCAAGGCCTCAGGGTGCCAACATGAGCTGGAATGTGAGCTCAGTAATCCCCCAGCTGTTGGCTCATCCCTCCCCGCTAAGTCCTGGGATTTGAACCACTAACCTTCCACTGTAACTAGGACAGCTGTACCCCAGCAGCAAGTCGGCTTATGCTGATGCTCAACCGATCAGATCCAGGAGCTCAAAATTAGAGGCCTCTCTACCTTTTTAAAAGAATGCAAAAATTGAAATGAAAAGTACATATCAGAATCGCTCAGTGTAAAATACTCATTCAGAAATACTTGAGGTGCAGTTTTTTTCTCTTTGTAGAAGGATTTTTTTTTTCTTTCTGCAGTCATTTTTCTGCCATCTATTGATCTTCACTTCTGCTTTCCACCCCTCAACATGAACACAGGATTTGAAATGGTTTTCCGTTGTTAGCTTGTTGAAAAATAACATCAGCATCTCTTTATCCAAAAATATGACTTGTGATGGCATTTTTGCCATTTCACCATTTTCCTTAGTATATGAAGATGATTTAATAAGCGTAGACCTCAGCATTGCTCCCCCTGTAAGGGACAAAGCTCTCAGTGGCATCTCATTGCTGTCTTTGTAGTCGTGTGTATTGAGGGTTTTTTTTCTTCAGTCTTTTTATCCCTTTTGAAGCCAGACTATTTGTTCTGTATTGAGAGTTTATTTGGTGTGAGTCATAATCATGGAACGTTTAAACAGCGATTCACCATGGAACCAATTTAATTTGTTACATACAGTAGGTGGCGATAACATTTTGTAGCATCTTTAGAAGACCAGTTGCCGTTCTTTTGCAAATGCACATTGTCTTTTCTTAGGGTTGGATCTGCTCACTCATTACTGTATCTGATGGTTAAAGCCTCTGTTTACTGTTGATTTACCAGTGTATTTGAAGTAATACCGAGGGTACTACGACAGTAGGTGGGATTTAAACCCGTGATCTTTCAAGTCTGAAGGCAGCAGGTCTAACTGCTGTGGCACCAGCTGGCTGTTGTCTACTCAGCCCTACAATGTCGTATGAGTTCGGTAGCCCCTGCGGCTCACTCACTGGCTGTCATGTACCTCCACAGCTGACCTGAAGGAGGAACTGGACACGTACATCCGGCAGAACCTCCAGGGGAAGGTCAAGCTGGTGCGGAATGAGGAGCGGCAGGGTCTCATCCGAGGGAGGATGGTGGGGGCGGCACACGCGACAGGTGAAGCCTTGTGTCGGCATTACTGCCCGCGGTGGGCCCTGTTTCTGTTGTGGTCAGTTGGCTTGTGCTCCTCTCCTAAAATTCATTCACTCTCTTTGTCAATGACTGCACTACGATTGGTGTCGTCACGGGAACAGGGGAGGTGCTGGTGTTCCTGGACAGTCACTGCGAGGTGAATGAGATGTGGCTGCAGCCTCTCTTGGCACCCATCAAACAGGACCGACACACGGTGGTGTGCCCTGTCATAGACATCATCAGCGCCGACACGCTGGTGTACAGCCCCTCGCCCATTGTTCGCGGTGGCTTCAACTGGGGCCTGCACTTCAAGTGGGACCCCGTGCCCCCTTCAGAGCTCAACAGCCCAGACGGAGCTGTCGCCCCCATCAGGTATAAGCGCTCTTGATGCAGTAAAACCCATCTGCTGTATTGTGAGGCATTGTGGGAAGGATGACTGGCAGTGTTGGAAGGAGAGCCAGAAAGTCTGCTGGAATGTAGACTTCATGCTGGGTCTGCCACTCCATTTCTTAAGCATGGCCACAATAAATCATAAAAATCTTCTGTAATAAGTGGTTTTCCAGAAAGTCTAAACAGACTTGTGTTCACTTGGCAGCTCTCAGTGAAACAGTGGAAGTGAATTAAAAATGGGTTTTCTTTGCATGGGGTCTGGATGCCTTTAGCTTTAAATGTGCCATGTTTTGAATGTTGGTTTGCTAGACGCCAGTATTGCTTGCAGTGAGCAGTGCGATAACTGGATGTGACCCGGTAGCTTTGCTCTGTGGATGTTCACACTCACGAGAAACAGATGCGGGATTTACATGGAGAAGGACCTGCAGTCAGCTTCTCGCATGTATAGCTAGCATGGAAACAGCAGACAGTTAAGCTTTCCAGTAGCCTTTCACTCTGTACAAATGCAAGAGAACCAACAATCCACTTTTTAATAAATGCGGCTGGTAATTTGGCCTGCAGAATGACTCCTTTTGGGTAAATGATTGTTAGGTGGTCAGTTTAATGTTCTATATGGAGAAAAATTTGATTCTCAATTGAACAAACGTCTGTTGAAATTTAATTTTTTAAAATGATGATGGCACAAACATTTTATAATTGTAAGGAAAACCCTTTGAACTCTACAAATTATTAAAACTGGTATCTTAGAGTGCAAAGGTTTTGGACAGACAGTGCTTTTTTCTGACTTATTTACAATAGTTCAACGATATTTGTAAAAACTTGACGACTTAAATACTTCTATTAATATATTTGCTTGTTTGCACAGTTCATTTGTTTTTTTAAAAAAAGTAGTGAATGAAACGTTTTATTTGAGTTGTGAGTTTTATAATAGATGTTGCGATTGGTCAGTGTAACGGATGCAGATAAACCCTGTTTTACGCCCTCAGTTACGGAAAATGGCGCACAAATTGAAATTGTTTTGACGAGGATGCTGATTCTCATCATTTCAAAAGGGGACATATAATAATGTGTACCCAGCCCATCTGAAAACCCCAAACCAACTTTTTTCCTAAATGTCCCTAAAAATACTGTGAATGACACTTGAGCCCATGCAGCTCACACACAGGACATCGTGCTGCTTCACAGATGAAAACAGAGGCACTCCACAAATGTATAAAAACGAAGCAAAAGACAGAACTGTAAGGATATTGGCATATTATGTCTTTCACAGGCTGCCGTACTCCAGTGTCACGTGGCAAGGCAGTCGCACAAAGCCGGAGTCAGAAGTTTGTCCGAAACTCTGGCTCTGCGTTGCAGCAGGACGTCTGTCGCACAAACTGAAAGCTGGTGTTAAAAGATTAGCAGCGTTACAATGACGTGGTGTTTAGCGGGGCTGTGCACGCTGGGCATCACCTGTGATGATGCAATGTGGCTGGCTTTGGGACAGGAGAAACATACTGCGGTGTCCGTGTACAGAGCAGAGTGAAACACAGTTGGTGCCAAATAAAATAAATGTTGTGGATGTAAAATTGCCTCATTACTGGGAAAGATGCTGCTCTACTGAATAATTAGATTTTAATTGCCATCTAGTGATAATTCAGATTTGTTTGGCTACACACACACACACTAATGAGCTGTGTGAACCTGACTGTCGCAGGTCTCCCACGATGGCAGGCGGCCTGTTTGCCATGGACAGGAGCTACTTCAACGAGCTGGGCCAGTACGACAGCGGCATGGACATCTGGGGCGGGGAGAACCTAGAAATTTCCTTCAGGGTAAAAACGCGACCTCCTCTGGCTCGGCTCCTATTCGTTTACGTGTAAAAAATTTGGCATGTCCGGTGTAAAGGTGGCGCTGCTGTCCTGTCGCTTTCCGCAGATCTGGATGTGTGGCGGTCAGCTGCTGATCATCCCCTGCTCGCGGGTCGGCCACATTTTCCGCAAGAGGCGGCCCTACGGGTCCCCAGGTGGCCAGGACACAATGGCACACAACTCCCTGCGCCTGGCCCACGTCTGGATGGACGAGTATAAGGCAGGAGGATGAACATGTCATATATCTTCCCTTTTTGTCAGGGGGGGCGGTGGGACTCGCCTTTAATCCGTGGAGATGATTAGCAGGTTTCGCAGTCAAAGGTGGTACAAAAGGAGAGCAGCACAGTAATTCAGTTACATGACAAGGGGTAATCCGCTGCTAAATAAGTTAGCGAATACAAAATGCTTGACTGTCAGCATGTAATTGCCAGACGGGGTTTTAAGCCGCAGCAGCTCTGCGCATTTCATTAATCAATGAAACTCTGGTGTGACTTTTTAAGGTCTTTATGGAGATCATAGTCAAATTCAGACTGTAATGCAGTTACGGAACGTTATTCTCACTGTTGGCGACGACGAGGCCGAATTAATCAGGCTTTCGGCAAGTGGAGGCAGTTTCCTTAGTGACGTAAAATGCCTTTTCTGCTCTTAATAAATGCCAAATGCAGAACTGAGTGAAGGTGTCCCTGCTGTGTGAAGAAGGTGCTGTGACGGGTGACAGCGGAAGGAGAGACGTCTGCTCGGGGCCGATTTGTCACACATATTCGGATAGCGTGTAGATTCGAGTGGCGCACGTGTCCACCTGTTGAAGTGTGTCAGGTGAACCTGCACAGTGGACCTACCTGGTGCCTTTTCTTGAATTCCACACCCGCGATTTATTCACGGATCCTTGTGTTGGAAAGGGTTTAAAAAAAGGGGGGGGGGGGGCGCATGTAAAAAGGTTTTATGGAGCTTTGAGCTGCATGTAGAGTTTATGCTGAGTGTCTGTAAGTGGATTCTGCTGTTATACTGCGGTGTGCCTGGTAACAAAAGGTCCTGCTAATGTGATGGACAGAAGGTGACTGAGGAATTCTGTGTCGTATGAAGCCGTACTGTACGATGGAAATGTGAAACTTTATTTTTGTTACAGTTCCCACTGAACATTTTGTCACTGTTTTTAAATTATAAAACCATCCACTGTTTTACCCAGTATTTGTCTCAAAATTAAAAATGTCTAAAAATACATAGAAATTCCATAGCGGCTCCACAAAAATGGCCTTTTTCTGCTCCTCGGCTGATTAGGAGCAGTACTTTGCCCTGCGCCCAGAGCTGAGGACCCGCAGCTACGGCGACATCAGTGAACGCCTGGCCGTGCGCAAGCGGCTGCAGTGTCGCTCCTTCCGGTGGTACCTGGACAACGTCTACCCCGAGATGCAGGTGTCGGATCCCCGCAACAAACCGCAGCCCCCTGTTTTCATCAACAAGGGTGTGAGGAGGCCCAAGGTGCTGCGGCGAGGAAGGGTGAGACACCCCCTGGAGAGTGCTGTCAATGCAGTGTCCAGCCTAGAGACAAAGTGGTGACTTTGCCCCCCCCCCCCCTTTTTTTTTCACGACAAACACCTAAAGACTATCTTTATGTATCCTTTTGTATTTTGATAAACAGAGCCCTGCAGCGAGTGTTTTTTCGCAGCGTGAATAATCCGCCCTGCTTGGCTCGGTGGAGATGAGCTCGGCGGCTGTGGTTGCGCATCACTGCGCGGTTGTACGACGCGTCTGCAGGGATCCGGCGTGTCGAATTTAAGTCGTAAGCACATCACTTTGAAACAGTCGACACTTTGATGAAGTGCCTTTCCCACGAGAAACATTAATCAATAATGAGCCTTTTTCAAGCGGCCGCTCTTGAGCGTTTAGTCTTGCGCCGTACAAACCCCCGTCTGCGTGTCGGCTGTGATGAAGGGACACGTCGGCCAGCGGCAAAAAGGCACGCGCCTCTTCGGCTCTTTCAAAGCCCACAGCAACTTTGAGGAAGCAAAGAGGTTTAACAAAGGTCTCTACTTCGAACAAAGAACCCCCAGAACAGTGCTGTGCCTGAGCACTGACACCAGGTGGCGCTGTGGTGCAGAACAAGCAGCTCGTTTGCACGGGGGGGGGGCTTGAAAGGTTTGTCTGCCTCAAGTTCGAAGCTCTGCTTTTGTTGCACATCAGCTCCTGTTGTGCAGAGAACATAGCAGCTCGTCCTGCGGCTGGGTGTAGGTTTCTGTCTAGATCAGTATTGCTGTGGTTAATTGCTTGGTTTCCAGCTACTGCCAATGATTTGTAAAACTTTGCCATGTACAATGTAAACAACAATACTGTCAAGTGTATGAGATTGTGGTGATTCGCAAAGCTCCCTGTACAGTAAACGCCAAGCTGTGAAAAAGTAAGTACACTTCTGTTCTGAGGTTTGATACATCAGGGAATAAGAGTCTGGTTTTCACCGTCCAAAAACTTGGCAAACCTAACATGCAGCCTCTGTCTCTAGTTTGGATTGCTTTGTGCTGAAAAGTGAATCGTATTTTATCCATTTAGGTTTTCAGTAGAGCCGTAACACCAGCTGTCCGTTTTGTTCTGGTCCCCTCGTCTTTCAGCTCCGAAATATACAAGCAGACAGGTGTCTGGTGGCCCAGGGCCGTCCCAGTCAGAAGGGTGGCATGGTGGTGGTGCGTGCCTGTGACTCCGGCAACCCCGAGCAGGTAAACTTCGTCGTCCCACTGGGTCGGTTTGCTTATCAGTCGGGTGTTGGGGATGAAGGCCGCCCCTGCTGACGCAGCACTTCGTGTCCCTTGCAGGAGTGGGCCTACAACGAGGAGCATGAGCTCATCCTGGCGGGGCTGCTGTGCCTCGACGTGTCAGAAGTGCGCTCCTCAGACCCCCCACGCCTCATGAAGTGCCATGGCTCGGGGGGGTCGCAGCAGTGGACCCTGGGGGTGAGTGAGTGCTTCTTGCCTGGTGCCACAGGCTCCGTCTGTCCAAACAATGAATGCAACACTAGAAATACACACGTGAACCCCGGCGTTCCAGCCACACGTCTGGCCGAGCGAAGCCGAAGCACTGCAGAGAAACGAGCGAGATGGGTACGAGAGACAGGTGGTGGCAGCTCTGCACCCAACAGGTGTTCAGCCGTTGCCTCCTGTGGCCCAGGCTCAACTGTAGTTTGTACTTCGTCTCTTTTTACACGGATGAAAATTGTCTGTTTTAATTACTGTTATTTACTGGTAAGTGCACCTCGGTCACAAGTGTAACTACCTGATTTCAAGCCGTTTCTAGGAAACGGTTACACACGGATACCAGGGTGCAGGTATTATTAGGAGGTTTGAGAGGGGGCTGCCTGATGGTCACATATGCTTTATCACATATCAGCTCTTCTGAAAAATTCTCTTCTCCCTCAATTTTAGAAGAGCAACCGCTTGTACCAAGTGTCTGTCGGCCAGTGCCTGGCAGCAGTCGACCCACTCGGCCATAAAGGCTACGTTGCCATGGCGATATGCGACGGTTCTCCATCCCAGCAGTGGCAACTGGAAGAGTGAAGCGTGCCAGGCGAGAGGAAGTGGGGACGTGGATAGGACGTAGGAGGGCTGCATAATTCATGGAGGAGCTCTAGGGCAGCACTCATCCCAGCTCTGTTGGGGGGGGGTGGGGGGCATAGTCTTACTGTCTTCTGCAGTGAGTCTCTGCTGCACTGAGACAGGACAGCTACTTTGTCCAGCAGGTAGGACACCCCGTGGACTCGGCCCAGCCGTGCATGCGTGTTTTTTTGTTTTTTTTTTTTTTTTTTAAAGAGTCTTTAAGAACGATACAAAGCCTGGTATTTATATTAATCAGATTTTAAACTTGTCTGAATTTTATATAATGTGCACATTTTGTTAGAACTAAGGGAGTTTGGAGAGTTTTGCTTGGAATGGCAGAAGTTCTTTTCAGGGGGACACTGTCTGCATTTGTCAGCTAGCTGGACCAGTACGTGTCACTGAAACCCTTGTTCAAGTATTTTACTTAAGTATGAACAAATTAATTAGTAAAACCAATTTTTTTTTTTTTTAAATGTCAACTGAGTCACAGGTTTGGTTCACTAGACAGGAGAGAATGACCAGGGTAAAGTTTTTTTCTCTACCTATGCTGTCTAACCCCCCCACACACACACTATTGCTCTCCCATGCCCCCCCGGTGTCCCTCACACAGGACGAGCTGAAGGCTGAGGGGCTTGATTGATTAGTGGGACGGATGCTGCATTTTTAGGGAACAGCTGATTGATTGATTGGCTACACGGCCGTGTTATTCGTGAGACGTGAGTGAAAGCTGCTCCAGCCCAGGCTGCTGGGTTTCAGTCCGCATCTGATAAATGTGAATGTATTGCTGTACATTTGGAACATGCAGTGGTTTTTGTAAATGCAACCAAATAAAGTTAATTTTAATGGACTTGTCTGTTTTGCTGAGAGGATCAAGGTTGATTTACCTACCAGAGTTGGCTCATTGACAGGTGTATGGATGCTCAGGCTCTTCACACAGCAATAACAATGAATTCTCATTTTACCCACCACTGAGGGCAGGGAGAGCAAAGCCAGTGACCCCCCCCCCCAGCTGCATTCCTGGTTCACTGAAGTAAGTTCCTTAAGCGCTTAACATAAGATGTAAAATATTTTATTTTGTTGTAAATGATTCTAAATCTGCGTCCACAAACTCCAAAAACCATTACACTCTTTATACTTCAAAAAAGCCTTTTTAAACATTAGATACTACTATACAAGACAAAGAAACATGGGACAAATACTGGTAATATGTTGGAATATTGTACAAGAGCAGAAAGTATCCAGGAAACAATTACAGCTATTGCAGGAAAATATATGTACACTTGATTCTGCCAAAAGTTAAAAAATACATCATGCCAAATACACTGAAGTTGAGACGGCCTCTGAGCAGCACCGACACCTGCACCGTCCGCTGCAGTTGTGCAAAGTTCTCCATTTCAAACTTGCTCACAAGGGGTCAGTACCAGATTCTTTATTTGTCAAAAACATCCCAATTCAAAAGCTGTTTTTTTTCCCCCAAAACAAAAATATTTCAATACAAGTGTAAACAAACAAACAATCGATTCAATCTGATTGCCAAGCTCCTTACAAGTTGTCAGCTAAGGCCAGACGCCGCCTTTTTAAGACTGCATGATCTGAATGTTAAAACGAGACTATTCATGCAACTCAGGTGAAAAAGAAGCTTAATATGGGATGTTTAAAAAAAAAAAAAAACTAAGTTCACAGTTCTCACTATTTCTAAACTCAAATGTGATTAACAGTTAGGATTTTCCATGATTTCCAGCTGATCTGCCATTAGGCATCAAGCCCACATTTCATTAAAAAAAATTAAAGGCCAATGAAGCTCAAAACAGGGAAACAATGTTCAAGTGGTCAGAAAAACATTAGATCACAACACTAAATTCTAAATACAACAAAAATACTCTTGTGAATTCATTTTTACATATTCTGTACATATTTTTACAGTATATATACTCTCAAAGAAATTATGACATCCTTCTTTTAAATAAATTTTCTGAAAAACATTGTCCAAACAGCTGTGAAGTTAAGGTAGCTTTTGGTCAATGATTTTTATATTTTCTTTAGAAAGTTTCTTCAAACTATTTACACTTTTTTACAGAGTAACGGGATCCGACCCAACCGCAGGCAACCGGGAGGTGGTCCAGTTCACTGCCTGCTTTTCATCATTTTAAAAATAGCTTCATTCAGTTATTCAGTAATAAATACAATTTTTTTCTTCTATTTTTACAGAAATTGAAAGAAAGAAAAAAATAAACTGACTCATGGAATCAAGTACTTTAAATGGATTTTTTTTTTTTTAGTGCAAGTACATCTTTTTTCCTTAGCGCTCTCCCTAAGGAAGTCGACTCGGTACATTCCTTGTTCAGTGGTGTCTTTGAAAAATATGTTCTTGTGTCTCTTCATCCATCTTTAAACCAGAGGGCCTGCCCCTAAGTGTACATAATAAGGCGACGGACAGCACTGTGCACCCTCTTGATCCGCTGGTGAATTCAGTCCCCCCCTCCCCCCAACCTCATCCGCGCGCACACACTCGGACACACGCGCCCCGAGCGCAGACCAGCAATTCACCCTTCAGAAATACAAACACAGACACACATGTACTTTATACGCTTTTCACACATCTGTGGCCCCCTCCTCACTCACCGCCAAAGACTCGCGATTGTGCCTTTTACTCCTCTGGACTTTGACCTGAACCCTCACGGCTCTGTGCCCCCCCCCCCACAGTGACAGTGCGTTTGTTTTCCACAGGAAGGGCCTGCTTAGTCAAATGTAAAAAAACGAATTAAGGAATGCATGTTTCTCTAGTTCATCCACTTTCGGCAGTTCACCGCCCCACACAGACAGGGGATCTTGTGCTGGTCGTCCTCCAGGTCAAACTTGTAGTCGTAACACAGCTGCAAAACAGACAAACGCTGGGTTCAAACACGGCGGCTGCAGTCAAGCAAAACGTCACACTGGTCGGGTTAAAATGCGCTCATTCAAGCCATCGGTACAAACTGGTTGCAGCACATTAAAACAAAGCGAAACATCGCACCTCCTCTCCTCTCTGGATCTTGCGATTCGAGCTGATGATGATTTTATGGCCCTTTTCAAAAGTCACCACCTCAGCCACACAGTTCGGTGCACACGAATGGTTGATGTACCTGTGTAGGAAGAGTAAATGGGGGGGCTGTCAGTGAGATGGAACGACAGGCTGCGACCCGACACCCACACCTGGCTGTCCGTACAGTAAGGGAATCAGAGGCGGTTCCTTCAAGCGATCTAGATGTCTGCACTGCTCCATCCATCTGGGCTTAAGGGGTGTGTTGAGATCCACCCCATCTCCTCACGTGCCATCACAGGCTCTACAAGGGGTTTCCGCTGCTGAGCGAGGGGGTGGTGGACCACACCCCCCAACAGGACACCTCGTGTCACAGCTCTCATTTCTTCAGTGAGGTTAAAGGAGCTTCCTAGGTGGTGCAGTGGTTATAGTTGCCACTACTGGACTAAAGTTTGAATCCCACCTTGAGGGCGGAACTATAATTGTAACAGTAAAAATTACCCTGCTGTACTACACAGGGAAATTAACTGTTCTGGAGAAGAGCAGGCAGATCCGATGGCACCTCCTCACACATCAGCTGAATAAATAAACATACATGCAGGACAGACTTTCACACACACAACACAGACACAAACACACCTACCTGGCGGGACCTCCTGTTATCGTGGCGTCGATGACGTGTTTGCTGTCAATGCGGAACATGTAGACTCCACGGTTCTGCAACAGCAAAACAACCGGTTACTGAATCTCTCTCTCGCTCACTCGCGGGCGCGCACACACACACCCCCCAACTGTGGAACCAGCAGCTGACCAGACAGCAGCTAGTGATGTGGACCAGAACTCCTCCACCCATTTAAGCAGAGATCAGAACTACACATTCTGTTACTGAAATCTATTGTGTGAATAATATAATGTAGAACTGAGTGTTGCTAAGCAACATGCAAGCCAAAAAAAAAAAACCACTTCTTTTCTTCCCACAACTGAGACACAATTACAATGTCATTTTACTGCTTTGCAGAAAACGACACAGCTGCTCCTTTGGAATGTCGTCTCCTTGTACCTGGGATTCATACATCTTCTCCTTCCTGTTGGCCACCTCGTTGCGGATGATGGTTCCGATGTACTCGATCACCATGGTGTACTTCTCTATGTCCCTGGCTGCATACAGGCCAAGACCCTAGATGAGCAGAAAACACAAAGTGTTACTCATGTACAAGCAGACTGTTCGGCAAACTTCGGCCCAACGTTGCGAGCAGCTTTCAACACAACAGTTCACGGCATCCTTTGTGTTGCACGTTCACGTCCTCAACCAGTCCGTCATCTTTGTCACTAGAAAGTTCCGCAACACCTCCAGGTATAATAAGAGCACGCAGTTTTTTTTTTTTTTTTTACAGGCTGAGATGTCGCCTCAGGACAGCACTGGCAGACCCCCCCCCCAGGCCCAGAAGGGGAACCAGACAATCAAAAAGCCAGGAGTTAAAAATTCAAATTTACATTATTGTACAGCACAAACAACAGCTGTCGTTTTTATTCAGTCCGCTCCTCTTTCATGGAAGTCGGACGACAGCTGGAGTTTTCGTGTAAAGGAACAGCCCCCCCGCTGAAACCTTTCATCCCCACAAGCCAGCAAAGCTGGGCAGTGGGCTTGCTGGGGGCCTGGCGCTGGCAGCGGCGGGGTCCCGGGGGCCATGCTGTGTGCAGCCAGCAGACCCAGGAATGGGCTTTAACTCGCACGCTTCTCGCCGCGGCAGCCAGAATAACGCACTGCTAGATCAGAGCACAGAAAGTGGGCATCAAAGTCATCTGCCAATGGAGCTGGACAGGCAGACAGCTCCTGAAAGCTGGCCTTTTCAAACACACAAACATGCATTTACTTGGCCCTTTTCCTAAAGCACATCCGAGGTTGAAAGACGCTGAAGATCCGTACATGGCACATATTTGACACTCCGTCACAGAGAAGGGCGGTTTGGCTGACCTGGATGCGCGACCGGGCCAGATACACGTTGGTCTTCCACTCAGTCTTCATCTTGCGGTACTGTGATGACTTTGAGTGCACAAACTGCTTGCTATAGGGGGCCCCGATTTCCCCAGTGATGGTACTCTGGAAGGATTTGGAGGTGCTGGTGCTGGTCAAGGTGTGAGGCCTGCGGGGTGAAGGTGGAGGGCACAACGTATCAGAAAAACGGTGAACATCTCTCTAAAGATGTTTAATTCATGCTGTGAAGTCACACCATAAAGTGAAGATACGTCACCAATTACCATCATTTCTTATGTGGAAAAAAGTATAAAATCAGATCCCAGATTAAAAAAAAAGTTACCTAAAATTGAAAACATAATTGCATTAACATAAACCATCTCCGTTGCCACAAAAATATATCACAATTACTTCTAAAAAGACTAAACACCATAGACACTGTGCTAAATAAACCCCAGTGACATTTTGGGCATCTATCAGCAACTGCATCTTACTTAATGAAACCTTTTATGAGGGGCAGTCAAAAAGTAAAAGGAATTGTTGAATTGCACACTTGGCGAAAGCAAGAGCAGCTGAGCAGAACTGGTGGAGACCAGACTGTGGCACAGTTGAAGCCGCAGCGATGGTGCAGACGTGGCCGTTTCCGCAGCACCGTCCCGGAACAACGTGCTGGGCTAGGCTTGCTTTGGGCGGAAGGGGTCAAAGCCGCCGACTGAAGGATTCCAGCGCAATGCGGTTGAGGCGAGAGAAAGTGTTCAAGTGAGAAAAACAAGAGGAATTGGCGTGAAAGGGCTGCGGTATGTGCAGTATTCCCTGCCATCGCCGTGATTCCGAGGCGTCCGTTTTCTTCACTTTTGCATCCATACGAGAACAACGTGGCTCGAGTGAGTCAAACCGTCGTACGCACAGTTACATCTCTGTACTTGGCGATTTTGTTTAGCTTGTTCACGGATGCTCTGCCAGGAGCGATTCGCTGCTTTACTTTTTGAGCCGCTTGTTGTCTCATTATTGATGCTTATACATCCTAATGGTTTATATAAGGGGATCTGCGACTAAATGCGAGGTTGTTGATACCCAACACCACTGCAAAACGGGCAATAGCTGCACAGGAAGTTTTGCGCAAAAGGAAGAAGCACCTCATCTGTGTGCTTTACAGAGTGAGACGGACAGCGAATAAACAAACTGCTGAGGACATCAAATTACCCCATTAGTGTGGAAAAATGCTACTGTGTTGAATAAAAAGCCTGTTTTGTGTGTGTGTGTGTGTGTGTGTGTGTGTGTGTGTGTGTGTGGGGGGGGGGGTGTTAGAAGTTGTTTTTGGTACAGGACCCTGATAAACAAAGGAATGATGGAGAGCTTTTGTCAGAGTTGACTGTGCCAGAAGTGCAGATGGGAAAGAAGAGTGTGTGGACCTCAGAGGACAGAAAAGCTGCAGCCAGAAACAGAAGTGTGGAGGTAAAAGGAGCCAGGAGGAATCTGGGAAAATGCTGCCATAGAGACTGTGAAGAGATGAGGAGAGCAGCCAGAGCTGTAGTAGGACAAGGAAGTCAAAAAGCAAAACAAAGAAGCCCTCCCCTTAATACAAAAGAGATCATCACATAAAAAAAAAAAAAAAATATAACAGCCTCTGGTCAGTAAGGATTATGAACTGCAGAACACACACACACACACACACACACACACACACACACACACACACACAAACAAAGTCACACAAAATACCTTAACACAAACCTCTTGACATGACAGCCAGCCCTGGGCTCGGAGCGGGCGCAGCCAGATGGGTTTATGGCCAGCGGCAGCTGCATCAGGGGGTTGCGGCCGTAGCGGAAAGTGTAGTTCTCGCAAGCCTCAACTCCTGGGAGCTGGAAAGGGGTGTTGGAAGGACATGGAACCTCCGCTGGCACAATCAGCTTCCCCACAAGCCCACTTCACACGTTACATCTCAACAGGTGAGCTCAAGTACTACCGCGTGAAGCAATAAGCCTCCACGGTGGAAAGCTCGAGACAAACAAGCGTCCTAGTAAAAGAACCTTACCGATTCTATTATTCTGGTGACGGCAGAAACAGTGAGTCCAAACAGATCTTCTCCTTTCAGGTAGACTGGGAAGAGTTTCAAAGTGCCGGTCTCAGTCCTCCGTTGTGCTACCTGCTCCAGGACCTGATCCCAGACACCTGCAGGTCACAGGAGAAACAAATCCAAATGAGAGGTGAAACACAGTCACATGTGCAGACACGCATTCAATGAAAGACGAGAACATCCATTTTGTGTTCAGCTGAAAGTTACTGGAGCACCAAGGTGTTTTTTTTTTTTTTTTTTTACCTTTTGGGTCGGTGCCTTTGAGGACGATGTCCTCGTAACCCTGTTCAACCACGCGGATGATGAACTCGGGGCTGCCGTCTTTCTCGTCTATGGAGCACAGGTAGCGGCAGCGACGGTTGCCGTGGCGCATGCTCCAGTAGATGCGGCTGGCCTCATAGCCCACGGGGAAGATGGCAGAGGGTCCGTGGAATGCGGCCATTTGCTGGGGCAGCAGCTGGCCCAACGTGTGGAAGACCAGACTGCCTACGCGGAACGTGTGGTTGCGCTCACCCCGGCGCACCATGCTGGCCAGTTGTCGTACCTCGTCGCGCTGGACGTACACACGGCGGAAGACAGCAAAGTAGCGCAGCTCATGCTCCTGACCACCGGCACCCCGTGGCCTATGGGCATGGCACAGCATGGTCTTGTCCTTGAAGAATGTGCATTGGGCCTTGAGGGCGCAGGTGAAGTGGTACACGTTGGTGCACCGCAGCCGGTGGCACCCACTGGTGGCGCCTGTGCGCTGGCAGTAAACACAGCGGATGGAAAGGCCTCTCCGCAGCGCCAGCTCAACGTTAATGAGGGCACCTGCCTGCGTCTCATACACCTCTGTGGACCACAGGGCACAGTTAAGGTGAACCCACAAGTCAAGGTCCAGGTTGAGCAATCGGGCCGGGCCGTCCGTGAGCCCGTCGCCCTCCTCGTGGCAGAAACAGCACTTGCGCTGGTCTCGTGGGAGAGGCTCAGGCTTTAGCGATGACCCCAGCTTCTGCAGTAACCCATCCACCTCATCTTCAGCTGGAAGCTGGGAGCTGCCCCTGGGCATCATGATCTGCACACTCCACTTCCTCCAGCGGAGGCCCTTCCAGCGTTTTCCAGCAGGGCGTGGGTCATCCACTCCGATGTGAACAGCTCGAGGACGCGGCTTCAGCTTGACCGTGACTTTGAGGGCATCGGCCTTGGCAGCATCGAAGGCGGCAGATGGAAAGGCTATGGGCGGGGTGGAGGGAGGAGACTGCTTCGGCTGCAGCCGGGCCAGACAGTGCACGTCCAAGGTAGAAATGTTATTGCTGTATGGGTGCAGTATCTTTGAGGGGCTCTGCTTGACGTTTGACTCAGGAAGGGCTGAGAGCGCTTGCTGTATTATGTGGTCGGGGTTGGGGGAGGGGGGCAAGAGAATCAAGAAAATGAGATTTTCATAAGGGCAAGTAGCCAGCTGGACAAGACTATGACCCTATAACCCAACCGTTCTTTAAAAACCATAAGGGATCAAACATAGCTGCCACTGTAAAATAATTTAAAAATAGGTGTTCAAATGCCCCAGTAGTTTAATACATTTTTAATTTTCCAAGTTCAGGATGAACAACAAAGTGCAATTAGGCATTCTGGGTTACTATTGGTTTCAATAAATTGTATAAACTCATTTTGCACCCAGCTTAACTAGTTTATCCTGACATGTCATGCAAGTCACCCTGTAACACTGGTGTCCCGAGCAGAGAAGACACCGAGGCTTTTTTTGTCATGGAAGAGTGGCCGAAAGCAAGAGAACACCTACTTTGGTATCTGTGCCCTTGGACTGCATTGCTGCCGAGTAGAGCACAAAGCAGCTGTGGCTACAGAAGACCATGTCCCCCTCCATCCGATTCCAGCCGTCCTGCACGTCCAAGAGGAAACAAGGTCTGGGGTTTGAGGAGCGCACAAACAGCCGGTAGTTCCAGTCCCCTCATCCCCCATCGGCCCTTGCACATTTCTACCCGTCATCACTGATACGGGGGCCTGAGAGGCGAGGCGTGAACCAGGGATCAAAGCAGCCTGTCACTCAAACCTTGGATGATGCCAAAAGGAGTTATTACATTTACATACTGCTGGGAACTTCAAAGGTGTCAGGGATCTGAATAACCTGAACTCTGTGGGCTTATCCACTAGTGAACTTTACCGCAGTAAAACCCCTTCACAGATATTGCGTAACCCTCTAATTGCTGTGGGACGGTGCATTACACCCTACAGATTTGAATTTGCATAAATCAGACATC
Source organism: Arapaima gigas (assembly GCA_900497675.1). NCBI lineage: Eukaryota > Metazoa > Chordata > Actinopteri > Osteoglossiformes > Osteoglossidae > Arapaima > Arapaima gigas. The sequence goes on from UFQX01000096.1 coordinate 636,926, forward strand.
TGCCTTAGAACAGGATCTGAAAGTATACAGACTTGGTCACGACCTCTTGCCCACAACCCCGCTGATGTGCTTGTGATCTCCTGCAAACAAGATCGAGCCCTTTTGCCGGCCTCCCAGATGTACCTGTTTGTTGCAGGGCAGGTCTTTGGTGGATTTCCGCACTCCAGTCCCCAGCACCACCACCTTGCAGTGGCAGCACCACTGCGACTTTGGCTCCGTGTTGCCCTTGGCTGCCTGATGCTGTCCTTGGTCCAGTGCTGAACCTGGTGGGCAGAGCCGCCCTTTAATAAGCGTTTCCACACAAAAGTGCACACAACTCGAAACCCAACAGGTAAAGCGTACTGTGGCGAGGAGGTACGCAGAGCAGCACCGAGAGCGCACTTCAAAATGTTGACAAGTTCAAACAATCATGAAGACACCTGGGAATACAGACCATGTGGAAAACATGTACAAAGACAAAACACACAGCTGGGCCTAAACTTGGTCTTTTGATGTTACTAATGGGAAGCACTGCTTCTTTGAGGCCGTGTGCTAGTTGGCTATATTCATTAGACAAGATCAGACGCTGGAAAGTTAAGAGAGGTCGAATACTAACAAGCTCTGTGTAAAATCATTACTCCATTTCATTAACTTCTGAGATGTTGGGCATGATCAATAATGATGTGCATCAACATCAGAAGCTCTTCTGTTACAGACAGGGGGGTTGTTTGCACAATCAATAGCCATTTATAAATCTTTCAAAGGGGCTAATTTGAGAGGGATTATAAGACAATGCTTAAACAAAATATAAGATGGACGTTTATGAAGGGGTTTCCAACCTAGAGAAACTGCCACGTGAAACAATATTTACACCAGGTGTAAATTATCTATTAATGATGTTATCAACCATATCCAGCTGCACAGACATTCAAGCTTTGATGGTGTAACCGCATTATGATACTTCTCAGGCACATTCATCTAAAGCACATACAGTACTGTGCAAAAGTGTTAGACATGCAACTTCAGTGTCTGTTGAGAAGTACAGGTAGATTCTCATCTACCATCAGGGAGGTTTCTGATTGGTTCCAAATTGATTCTGCAGCCTTAAAATGACCTCAAAACACCCAATCGCAGTCATACACAACTATGTTGAGCAAAAAGAAGGAATCCTGCAACAGATGGTCTGGTCCCCACAGAGCCCTGATCTCAACATGATCAAGTCAGTCTGGGAGGACATGCAGAGACAGTCAAAGTCTGCAGAAGAACTGTGGCCGGTTCCTCAAAATGTTTGGAAGAACCTACCGACCTCTACCTTACACTGCATGCAAGTTTGCATAAGAGAATCGATGCTGTTTTAAAGGCAAAGGGTGGTCCCACCAAATATTGATCTGATTGAGGTTTTTTTTGTCTACTGCACTTTTTTAGAAGGTTTATTGATTAATAAGTATTCATGGCATTATTTTTGGAACCGTCCTCGCTTTATAGCCTTTTTCCCCACAGGTGCCTAAGACTTTTGCATAGTACTGTAATTCAACATATTCTGCATTTGGTTAAGGTTACAATCCATACTAAACAGCAGTTTCCCTAGACCTGCATTTCCCTTTGTTGAACATGTATCACCTCTGGCTGGCACCAGATTACATGACAGTTACATGTATTAACTTAACAGATACTTTTCTCCAAATCAGGTGACAGAACTAATTACACTGATTCACCCATTTACACAGCTGGGTAATTTTCACTGTACCAAAATTCAGTGCAACTTCCACGCTCAAGGGAACTACTGCAAAAGGGAGAGTTAAACCTGGGTCCTTTGAGTTCAAAGGTGGCAGCTCTGAAACCTACACTAGCAGGTTAGTATACTCACCATGCCTGGGATGGGGGCAGGGAGCCTGAGGCACCACTGACCCTGGAGGTCGCACGAAGCGCATGAAGCCCTGGGGGCCTGGGCCGTGCCCGGGAAACATGGCCATATGGCGGGGATCCAAGCCCTGCGGAGGTACCTTAAGACCCCCAAGCAGGGCCAGTGGCCCACGGTCCGGGGTGCTGCTGCTGACCTCATAGCTGCTGGGGATCTTGACGTGGAGCAAGTCAGCCATGGCAGCCATCACACCAGGGATGTTCTAAAACACAGCAATGAGAAAACTCACAGTCATTGCTCCCATGAATCAAAGAGACTGGCACCATTCATATTTTACTTTTTTTTTTTTTTTTTTTAAATAGCCTTTCACAGCTATGCAGTTTGGTCTGCTGAAATTGCTCCTAAATGACCACACATAAATAAGGCTCTATACGATAGAAGGAAAAGGTATGTTTATTTTCTACCCTCATTTTCCACTTTTCAGAAGTGTTTAACAGTGGAGCCACTCACCTCGGCCGCAGTGGGGCTCAGGGTAATTGCTATGGATACCAGGCCTGTTTTGGAACAATTAGGAAGCTGTCCGAAGTGGGGTGCAAATGACATGTTCTGAGGCTCCAGCTTCACATCCCACTGCTTGGTTTCAGAACCTGCTTGTTCAAGCAAACCAAAAAACATGCCACGTTAATGTCTACTAACGATTTCTCGTGTGAACACAGAACATACTGGTAAAGACAACTCTAAGTTCCCTAATGATCTCATTCCCAGAGAACATCTAATAAGCTGTCTAGTTCTTTTACCACACAAAAATGTGGAAAGACATCAATTCTTTCCATCAGCCACAGTTTTTTTTTTTTTTTTTTTTTTTAAAAAACAAAATAACCATTAGTCATTNACACAAAAATGTGGAAAGACATCAATTCTTTCCATCAGCCACAGTTTTTTTTTTTTTTTTTTTTTTTAAGAAACAATATAACCATTAGTCATTTGGATCTGTATTGCTACATTACTGCTCTCAATGACAAAATGATTAAAAAACAAAAAACAAATATTTGTTTAAATGACCTCAGAATTTCACACCATCTGCTACTGTAGGTATCAGTTCCACCTACACCATTAATAGTGTTTTTTGATTTTTTTTTTTCCCTGGTGGGATCTCGATGACCAATAGCCACTGCAACCTTGTCACCTTTATTCTTCTCACCTCTCACCCATATTATGCTCAAGTGTTGGAGAAACAGTGTCCCCCATTTCACATGCACTGGCTTACAGTACTTACACTTTTTCCCCTTATGCAACTCAAAGATCAGGGACAGTGTTGGGCTCCTCTTTGTATACATGTTCAGTAACACTTCGCTTAACACCGTTTCATTGTAGTGCTCACGCCATCATCTTGTGTTCATTCTCTGGCTCTTACCCTGTCGGAGTGTGGAATTTTCTGTGCTTTTTTTGTGCAACGACCCCCTGCCCACAGTTCTGTTACACCTGGCACAAGATGTCGGTAAGTGCTCGCTCTGCTGCTGCCGCCCCACTTCACCCCTCTCGCACGGACCACAAGACCACATTCTGGCACCTTTCACTTACCCGTTTTCTTTTAAACTCAAAGTTTTCCGACAGCTGAATATTATTTTATTGTAAAGTTTCCAATTTTCCACCCATGAACAAAGTTCAGCAGAGGTTGCTTGGGCAGCACCGTGTTTGATCTGCTTTTATTTATTTATACATCGAACTCAAATATCAGGAAGACATTTCCATTATTAATTATAAGGAAAACTATAATTTCCTCTATTTCCTTGAAAAGCTTTTCAACCTTTGGACTTGTGACGGATTCAAATATTAAGAAATAAAAATCAGGAAAACGCAAACTTGAGCACGGGCCACAAGAGGAGAATACAGAGAACACATTCTAGGAGCCATACTGCCACCTAGTCTCTCATTCCTACTTGTGTGAATTTTGAATATGTTACTTCTCGATGCAGATACCAATCTGGGTATTTATACATGTCTCTTGTTCTACCAGGAGTTTTAAAGAAAGAAGGAAGACACTATTTCAGCATAACCATTATTCTGACAAAACAGACAGTGAACAAAATTCACCGTTTCCCAGCTTTCTTCAACTCCGGCAACGCCAAGCCTCACCCACCACGGACACAGACAATAGACGCCAGAAAGGTCTAGAAGTGCTCACCCTTGCCACTGGCACTGGGCAGCATCGGGATGACGGGGGAAGGAGCAGGAGATGGGGGTTCCTCCTTCACCCGGGACAAGTCTGGATAGCGACTGACTTCCATCCCAACCACGCTCTCGGGGGATGAGGAAGGGATAAAGCTGTCGGGTGTGTCCCGGTCCTCACATGCATCTTGGCCCCTGTGGTTTGCCAGAAAGCAAAGAGGGAACTGATTTGTGGGACTCAACGCCTATTCCTCAAAACAAACGCCTAAAACAAATCCTTATACTACACCCCAAACAAAAAATGTCAATTTGAACAAGGGAAACCAGAATGTATGTATGTATGTATGTATGTATGTATGTGTATGTATTATGGATTTTTTTTTAATTCTTGTATCAAATCTATTTAAAGATTTGTTTAACTACATGCATGTTTATACACAGGTAAAGTCAAAGAGACACATACCTGAGCTCCTCTTGGTTATTGTGAGGAGGAGTGGGAAGGGATGCAGGCACATCCACTGTTTTGGGGCCTTGAGCAATTGCTCGAGCCAGTAGGTCATCCTCAGGTCTAAGCTGTTTAGGACCCAGGCCTTTGATCACTGAAGGAGCAAAAGCAGCAAATGAGACATCAGACAACAGGAGTATTAATGACGATGAAATAATGATTTGTCCAGAAAGCTGAGGTATGGGAACAGGAATGCCTAAACTAACATACCATCGTGCCCTCCCACAACAACCGACTTCCTGGCCAACTCCTCTGTAGTGGCAAAACCGTTGACCATCTTCTGCCGAGCCACAGGTGGTGGTGTTGGGGGGAGGGAAGCTGGTGGCGTCGGGGGGTTGCTCAAGTTGTTCTGCTGAAAAAGGGCACAAGAGTAATACAGTAAATCACAGTGACGCACTTGTGACGCAATAGGCCTTTCCTGGAGCAAACACTGGATGAGGTCTGCAGTTAGGGGGGGAAAAAAAAAAAAAAAAAAAAAAAAAAAAGCAATGACTCATCTTGGGGATGTGGGGGATAGGAAAGCAGCAAGCGATTTAAATAAGCTAATACATCAAGCTTAATACATCACTACAAAACTCGATCTGCTGCAATGAGTAACCTTTGCTTCAAAGGCCTCTCAAATTTTCCAGGTCGAAAACAGTCAGATATGGAGGTCCCGACTCCAGCATCTCAGCAGAAAGTGGAGAAAATGCATAGTTGCTCCACAATCTACCATTCTACTGAAGAGCAGCAGATAATGGCCATGTGGCAAAAAAAACAGCTGAAGCAGAGAAGGAAAACTGTCTCACATGTGCAAACACTCTCGCATGTATCATTGCTTGTTTGAAAAGACTGATAGGAAAGCTATTTTCTAAATTCAAATTGGAGCCATATTAGACTAGACTACACACCTTTCCTCAATCTCGTACAGCAAAAAAAAAATGCTGCAACAGCTTGTGGAAATGTATACATTTTTTCCCATACACACCCTTATTATTAAAAACTTTTTTTTTTTTTAAATACAAAGTTAATTATATGTGTACAACAAGTGTTTTTCACTGCCTAGTAGGGGTATTCAAAAGCTATGCTTCTTCCATAACAGCACGTAAGGCACTTAATACATCCCGTCACAACAAAGTCAACCAGTCAGGCTGATTCTAGTGAACTTAAAATGAAAACAAGTAAGTAAGTAGGAAAAGGGGGGGGGGGTAAATTTTCAATACCCCACCAAGCATTTTCTGTAGTCAGCTTTGCAATGGGGTTACATTGTTTCACATAAACCTAATGAGGGTATGGCTATTTTGGTTAATTATAGGTGGTTAATTATGGGAATGTTTTGTATTTAAAAAAAATAAGAAACCCCCTAAAACAACAGGAATTTGCCTAACTGGTTGATTTCACAGGACGAATTACCACATTAGGTGAGGACTGGTAGTACAGATGGATTAAACTGATCAATTAAATTGATTTCACCAAACAAGGTGACAACACTGCTGCATTGTGGGGAAATGTCACAGCATCAGGGCCAATGGCAGGTTCATCACTACCTTATAGATGAGCTGTGAATAGTAGTCGGACACGCCGTCCAGAGTAGCGCTGCCAAAGGTGCCGGACAGCTGGCTCTCCCCGTTGATCTTCCCACTGCCATAAGGGGGGAAGTGGGCAAAATTCACACCAACTAGAGGCTCCATCAGGGGTAGGAGAGACAGTTGCTGTGAGGACAGAGGTGAACAGTCAGAAAGATGTTAGAACACAGAATAGGAATTAAAATTTCAAAAGCAACATCATCTCATACACTCCGAATCCCTTTATTTCAATTTAAAAAAAAAACAAATTACGTTTATGACTTCCTGGATATCAGGACAAGCCCCCCCCCCCCCCCCCCCCCNCCTTTATTTCAATTTAAAAAAAAAACAAATTACGTTTATGACTTCCTGGATATCCGGACAAGCCCCCCCCCCCCCCCATACAGTGGAAAAATTAAGGATACACTGGATGTACTGAGAAAAGTATCTTCTGACTGATTTTCCACATAGTTTCTCCCATGCTGTCCACAGCTAAAAACATTGTGTTACTTCACACTCATGTTGCCTCGTATCAGACTCTGACACCACTAGAGCACAACAGTACCTTTTGATTTCCATCAGTAAGTAGGGGGAGGACTGGTGTTGTCAGCAGCAGGTGCCAAAGTGATCAGTTCTGCCTTGCATTCTAAGGACCCAGGCTAGAATCTTGTTGTAATACCCCCGAGCAACATACTTACCATAAAACTTCTCCAGTGTTTAAAAAAAACCTGACTGTATAAATAAGTGTCAACTCAATGAGGAAATTTAAATTTCATCACTACACAGTCAGTGGCTTCCACTGTTTTTGTATGTAGCTGAAGTAATGAAACATGCCTCTATCTTTGTAATGTAGTAGTGTGACATCTCTGCCGCCTTTTTTCTGTCACATCTTATCTCTGGCCAGCAACACTATACCTGCTTTAGCTGGGTCATCAGCGTGTCAGTATTGGAGCACATCATCATCCGCCCCTGATCCTCATCCTCTTTCTTCCTCTTCTTGTAGCGGGAGACTGTCTTCTCTGTACTCTTGGGAGCTCTCTTGGCACGCTGCTTCTTTTTGCTGTGGTCAATAGGCAGTGCTGCTATTTCTGTGTCACCTGGTAACTGGTTGTCCACAACCACCTGGAACACGAAGAGCGCAGTGAATGAGCTGAGCTGACCAGAGGGCCCTTGGTGGGGAACTGGGAATCTCAACAGGTAAACATGCGTACATCATTTTGTGCAAGGGGAGAGACCAGGGCTGGTTGTCACACTTTTTACTCTCATGAGGATTTCCCTGACTGAGTCAATTAAAGATGGCTCAGTGCAGCACTGGAATAAAGTTTGACGACTTTGGTTAAAAAAAAAAAAAAAAAAAAAAAAAAAGGCACCCCATTTACCCCTAAAAATTTAAACCACTAAAATGTTATTAGTTGGGAAAGACAGTCTGACAGTTCGTAACAACCAACCCCATGGCAGTAAGGGGTTGGTTGCCCCTTTATTTAAAAGATTTTCATCTATAAATTTAAAAAAAGAAAAGAAAAACAGATTTATAAACCTTGTACATTGCTCTGATCTTTCTTTAAATTTCTCACCATTTTTCTGCACCTACAGATAATTCAGAAAATTATAAAAGTTGCTATATTCAAATGTGACAACCAGCCCGTTAACATTGAAACAACCAGCCCTATTTGACCTCTTAAGATAGCTTCCAAGTAACATGACCTGAAAAAATTTTTAAATAAGCTTAAAGATTTTCCTTTCTTCTTTTGCGTAACTGCGTGTATTTGTGTGTACGATGCATTTTACTGCAAAAAACAGACATTAAAAGCTAACCATGAAATCTAGAAATTTCACAAAAATGTTGTCTCTGACAAATGACTAGACACATAATTAAGACAGGAAGGCACAACTGTGAGGTAGCCATCCTTCGACTACATTTACGAAAATTCGCTGCCACAATCTTGTTTAGTTCCCATTTACCAATGTTTCTCTGCAGTAATAAATGACCAAAGCACAGAGGCGATACAAACGCTTAAACTGAACACACAAGTACATAGAGGACAGAAACAAAAGCTATACTGGGGTGGGCAAGCAAATGTAACAAATACAAAAACCCACCACAGTTACTATACCATAATTAACACAGAGACTTGGCACAAGACACCAAAATACTTAAACCACAAGCAATATTCAGTAAAGATTATCAAGAGAACCTTGAAATGTTCTGACATGGTAATGTTTGTATTTTTTTTTTTCCAGCTGCTATGTAGCTTAGACTACTTTCTAGCCATTTACCTGCTGTATTTGTACATTTACCACACATTATTGTTACGATTAATATGACTTGAGCTATCTTTTGCTGCTGTTCATTCATTGCAGAGTGTTTCATTTTGTTACCTTGCTTTGGCAATACAAATGTGAACATTGTGGTGCCAATAACACATTGAAATAGATTCAGAGAATGAGTATGAAAACACATTTGTCTTGACTTCACAATCCACACCTCAACACACTCTGCAGCATGTCCAGCCTATGGGTGATGGGAGATGCAGTCATTGACTGCAAGTCATACAGCGTTGCAGTCCTCCTTCCACACAGTCATAGACGGGCGTTAATAGTTAGTGCTTGTTTTAAATATAGAGGTTTAAGGGTAGATGGGGGAAAAAAAAAAAAAAAAAGGGACAGATTATAACTTGTCTTGGACAGCTGGTAATACCACTTTTGTGTCTTGGTATGGTAATTCTGATTCATTTAGAGAAAAAAAAAATTGTGTAAACAGTTGTGGGGACGTATTGGAGAGATACTGGCTCCAGGGATACTACCGTGTCATACATTCCTTGTAGATGTAAAGTTCTGATCCTACCATCTCATTTACTGGGTCTTTGGAACTCTTAAACATAATTAATATCAAAGTCAAGTCGGCTTTACATATCCGATTCATGAATTTTTGCTTTAGGAGCGGATTTTAAGGAATGCATTGTGTTCATTGATTGTCACAGTGCGTATTACAGCCAATCGACAACATTTTCCCTAAATTGTGCATCACAAAACATTGTAACAGAAAGCCTCAAATATTCCACAAGTTAGTTTCACACATTTTTTTTTAGATTAGTAAAAGAATCGTGGACACTTGGTGCAAAGTCAATTTAACTGAAGGGACTCACCGCAGAAGCATCCACCGAGATGGGTTTGCCATTTTTTGAGGCCTTGTCTTCCACTCGCACTCCATCAGATCTCTGCTGGGGGTGCATAGTTGATACATCCTTGTTCTTCAGCAGGTGCTTCAGGAGTTCATTGCCAGACTCTCCTTTAACATTTTGGGAAGGACTGTGGTCTGCGAGGAGGCCTGAGGTTCCCTCCTTCATGTTCTCTACCTTCACCAGACTGGCCTCCTGATTCAACTTTGGTTCTCTGAATCCATAACATTCGTTGGCCTCTGTTCTCTCCAGCTTGATCTCGCCAACAATGTTATGCTTGTCCTCTGAAGGAGCTCTGTCTGCTTCCACACCAGTTGAGGGCTGCTGGCCTGGCCCCACCACAGAGGGACCACCACCTGCACTGTCACCTCCTGACAGCTGCTGCTCCAGTTCCAAGGGAGGTTGGCCACACAGGGAGCCTGGGGTGGACGAACCCGGGCGGACATCGCATGAATCCTGCTCTCCCAGATGCTGAGTGCCCCTGGTGGGTGTGGAGGATGTGTCAGACACACAAGGAGTCAATGGTGCGGTAAGGTCAGAGTGAGGAGTGGACGGCGTTTTGACTGAGTCCACATCATCATCTTTCTTCTTCTTGCGGTTTCTCTTCTTTTTTCCTTTTTCCTCAGGGATGATGTTGGAGTAGAGTTGGATGAGTGACTGGCCTGAGCCTGGGTAGTTCGGTGGAAGCGGCGTGGCAGGTTCAATCCCAAATGAAGGTCCATCAGTAGGACCCTGAGGGATCATGCCTGGACCTCCAAAACCCGGGGGCCTGTGCTGGCCCTGGCCAAAACTTGGTCGCTGAAGCATGGGGTTTTTGGGCCTAAAACCTGGACCCATATCAGGGACAAAAGGCCCATTTCCCACCAAGGGCCTCCGCTCTCCAGCCTGCATGAAGGATGTACCTGGTGGTGAGCCCATGAAGTTAGGTTGGACACCCTGCTGTGGGAACATCTGCTGTGGTGCCGGTGGTCTTGGCGGCTGCATAAAATCACGAGGAAGGTCAGCACCATAGAAGGCCATCTGGGAGAGGGCATCCGGATTCCCATCTGGACCGAGGAGGCCTTGCTGCTCCATCTCCATCCGCTGCTGCAAGGCACGTTGGCGCTCCACCTCCTGCATGAGCTGCACCCGTTGCCTCTCCTGCTGCTCCCTCAGACGCTCCTTCCTCTCCCGCTCCTGGAAACCTTCACTGAATGGGTTGTTGTCGTCAAACTTGACGTGAGGTGCCCCACCACTGTTAGATGTTTTCACTGCTTGGACAGGCTGGACAGTGTTGGCTGGGGGCATTTGAGGGGCAATGTGGCCAGGACCCATGGGCCTGGGGGCATTAGGGTGCCAGCCTGAGATGCCAGACATGCGGGGTGCATTGGGCTGATTGGGGTGATGCTGCATCTGCATCATGGGATTCATCACAGGTTGACTCATGGCAGGACTGCCTGGCAGCATCACTGTCTGGGACTGCAAACCTGACACCATAGGTGGCTGCATACCACACTGTAGTTGATGCTGCTTGACGCGGTACTCTTCGATCAGTTCAGCGTGTTCCTTCTGCTGCTTGCGAATCTACATAAAAGCAGGAGAAGTGGGAGAGAGTAGGTACTATGCATGAGCAAAATTTATTAAAAAGGCATAAATCATGCTCCAGCCAGACACATATGAAGAACAGATCTGGAGAAGAAATGCCAGTTTTCTTTAATTATATAGGAAAAATCTTGCGACAATGTTGGCAGACTTAAGAGGGGAACCTGAAAATGTTATTCTTCTGTGCACCTGCCTAATCCACATTTTACTGCTTGCTCTCTGAAATAAAATGTTTGTCAGCACTGAACGCAGTTTTTGAATGGATAATTGTACGTGTTCAAGGTTTTCCGGGAGAAACGACACTATGTAAAAAGTACTGTGCTCTGTTGAGACAAAGTTAACGGCAGCTTAGCGCATTTACAAAAAATGGTTGCCTATGACAGGCAGGTAGCATAGTAGTTAAAGCGCCCAGCTTTAGACCCAAAGCTCCCAGATTCAGTTCCCAACTCCTGGAGCGTTATCCTTGAACAAGGTATTTACGGTGAATGGCTCCAGTAACTGCAAAGCTGCATAACAGGTAAATAATTCTAAGTAAAATAAATTATGAGCAGTAAATCACTTTGGAAAAGAGCCCCAGGTAAATTAACGTAAAGGTACCGGCAACAGCCAAAATCGCACAGATTACAGCCCCTGATCAGTAGTGCAGTAAAGCATCTGCAAGAAAGAATAGTTTTCCTTTATATCTGGCTGATAATCCTATCTGATAGTGACCACTGACTGCCCGTTGTGTCCTGCATCAATAATTCTGATTAAGTAATGGGGGGACTGATTCAAACAGATCCAAAGCATCAAAATCAAAACCATGAGATATTTTACCACAGGCCCAATCTCATTTTCACGTCTTTCAAAATAAAGTTTCCAACGTAATGTTGAGTGCATTCTGGGAACAGACATGCCTGTGTAAAAGCAGCCTCGGGCCGTTTCTTGACAGAGCTGCAGGGGCCACGTTACCTGCTCCAGCTGCTTCTGCACCACGCTCTGCTGCTCTGTCACATGCTTCAGCTGCTCAGCATCCTCCTCAGGGAACTCACGACCCGCCTTCTTGGCAGTGCGCAGCTTTGCTGAAAGGGCCTTCTTGGACTTCCTGTGGGCCCCGATCTGCTCCTCCAGGAACTTCTGCTGCATTTGCAGCAGCTGCTGTGTTTCTTGGAGCCACTCCTCGTACTGTTTCTTCTGAGAGTCGTCTGAAACGAGGGGAATAAGTGAGGAATGAGAACACATACTGCAGCCTGGAGAAAGCCTGGGACGGTACATTATTAGTGTCTCTGGGGCGAATGTGGCCCACAACCACATGCAGAAGTTTGAGAGATTGTTAAGCACATCGGGTAGAATTCCTAACACAAATCTTCATAGTTCTTTTACATTAATTCGTAAGTCTTAAATTTATAATATGGCCACATCCTCAAAACAAAGAATCTGTTTTATAACTGCATAAATCCACAACTGAGAACACTTACTGACAATTCCTGGTCCGAAAGTTGGAGGATTACGCCTTGCCAGCTGTGATGCCAACTTCCCATCCTGAAACGAGTTTGGAAGAAAATAAGGTAAGATCTTTGCTCATTTGCCAACTTACAGCGGAAACAGTTCTCTTGAGGAAGCGTTTCACAAACCTGGCCAACCACCTGCTGAGGAAAAGCAGCAGCTTCAGGGCCCTGCTGAGCACCCATCTGAATTCTGCCAAAATAAAAGGTATTTACAATTGGGGTCATATAATCAATATGCAAGCTGAAAACAAGAGGGGAGGAGGGGGGGGAATACATATTCACACCTGTTCATGACCATGGGTGGCATTGCCATATTATTCTGAATCATCATTTTGTTGATTCCCTTCAAGGCTACCATCTTAGCCTTCATGATGGGATCAGTGATGGCATCAAAATCTGAAAATGAATAAAACTGAATTATACACTTAAGAATTTTCAAAAGAGTTATTATTCTGTTTAAAAACTGAATCCACAACAGGATAACTGGTTTAAAATAAGCTCAAATGCTATTTAATGACTCCATTTAAGCACTGACGTATGATTTGAGTTATATACAATATGCAGTTACTCCCAAAAAATAAGTGAATTTAGTACTAAACCTATGCAGATAAATTTGGCTGAATATCTGAGTTTAGTCTGTATATCACTTCTGTGTCTTGGTTCAAGTCCAACAATAAAATCAGCTGACTGATAAAACAAAAAACACTGAAAAAAGTATGGAAGCAGAAGGTTTTCTTGGTCTGTAGAATCTTATGGGGGAACACATATCCTTTATGACAGGACGGAAATGCCAGTACAAGGATTTCTATTTCATTTGTCCTCACAAAAATTTATGATTATTTCCTTTGACTTGCAAATTTACAGCTCGTATGAAAAAGCTGAAATTCAGGTCTTAAAAATCTAATTGAAAACATTTTCCATTGCAACTTGCCATGCTGCTAACTCAGGACCAACATTCGACTTTCTTCTAAAATCTTAACGCTTGTGTGCGTGTCTATACCTTATCTATATGTATATATTCCCAAGATGCCAGTCTTCGGCTTACGAATTTTCAGATATACAAATTGTTCATGGATATATTAATGAAATGTGTTTTTACTATGTTATCTTCATTTTGATGGGTTTTGGTGTTACTTGAGCAAATAAGGGGGTAAACTTTATGGGGCCAGAAACACTTACAAATTTTTTCCCATTGAAACTAATATAATTAATATAATCTCTTACAAGATTATCACATGAGCCAAATCCCAGGAAGGCATTACGCTCCTAAGTAGGGGGATACCTGTAATCTATAAGTTGTAATAAATAAACAAACAAACAAACAAATAAATAAATAAATGCATGCATGCACGCACGTACGTAAGCATGAAATTGTTCATCTCAAACAATGTTTTAAACTTCTGCCAGTGATAGCAGCCAAAGGTGGAAACTACACTGTTCCTACAATAATAGGTCTGGATATACCAATGTTGGGGAAAAAGGAGTCATTGGATCGCTGCCGGATCATGGCCTGCATCTGCCGCTGCTGCTGCTGCTCCTGTCTCTCCTGGTCCAAAAGGTCCTGAAGGAGTAGCGGTTGCTCTTCCAGCAGCAAAGGGCGGTTCTGCTGGTTTGGCTGGTTCAAGCCTTGAGAGAACACAGCCTGCTGGTTAGGGGTCACGTTACTGGGCATCGACTGACCCCCAACAGGGAGGGTCTGTTCCCTTTGTGGACCAACGGCTCCATAGTTTGGGCAAACAGAAGGTGCTTGTAGGAAGTCTGGATTGCCCACAGGTAGACCAATTACAGGAGGGGGATCCATCCTGTGTCCCATGTTTACATTGGGGTTCATTCCGACCTCCTGGCTTTGACCTGGTGGCATGAGAAGTCGGGGATTCTGTGGGATGCACGAGACCTGGCTACCCTGAGCCCCTGGGCCACTCTGATCAGCAGAGACCACTGCTGCAAGGCCAGTATCCTGTAGTTTCTCCTCAGTCAGCAAACTTGAAAGCACTGGAGTTGGAACAGGATGTGCAATGGCACAAGTTTGGGTAGCTGGCTGAACAGATGCATCTGTGAGACTTGGACCATTTCCATCTCCATCTCCATCCTGGTTTTTTGCCAAATTTTCATCAGATATACCTCTGCAGGCTGTAGACTCACTAGCACTTTTCAAGCCCCCTTTGAGTTCAGCTTTAACCTCATTGTGCACTGGACTATTTTCATTAGGGCTGGTTCTCTCCTGCTTGACTTCAAGCTGCCCAGAAACAGCAGATTTTGCCACTGTAGAGTTAGTTACGGCTAGAGATGAAGATTCATCGCCGCCAGAACTGGCATTCCTTTTCTCTGAGAGTGCTTTCTGCAAATCTGTAGCCTCACTCTGGTCATCAATAGGATCACTGAGATCCAGCTCCTCATTAAACATATCTTTTTTGTCTCCCATATCAAGGTCTGGATCTGTGTAGGCAATAATATCAAATTTTCCAGACCTCAAGAAGTCGTCAAGATGTAAGTCACTTGATTCCAGATCCAAGTCTTTCGTGCCATCGGGGTCAAGGTTAAGATTTTCAAGGTCTTCGTCATCTAAATCTTTCACCTCCACATCTTCCAAATCTTTTACTGCCGAGTCGTCGGGGTCCAATTTTTCCTCATTTCCATCAGGATTAACAATAGGAACATCATCTGGTTGGTCACTAGGTGCCATGGACAGGAGGGCAGATGGAGCCACACTGAAAGATTCGGTTGTTGGAGGGTGACTCAGTGACCTCATAAGTGGAGTTTGTTGAGACCCTGTGTTTAATGGCAGTGACTGCTGGTGAGAGTTCTCTATACTGGCTGACATCTGCACGTGACTGGTAATTCCTGATGGCTGAGACAACATGGGATCTACCATTTTGGGGCCTGAAAGTCCAGAAATTCCAACTTCCTGTCCCCCTGCAATCCCGGGGGGTCTCTGAGATAGGATGGAGTGGTCCACAACATTCCCTGCAACCGCCGGTGGGGCAAAGGTAAGCCGTACCCTATTCTCAGGAGCTCTGTGTCTTAGTTCAATAAAAGGCTGCCCCATTATATTATGTTGCTGTAAAGGTATGTTTCTTGGTGGGAAATGCTGAGGTAGTCCTACTGGATTACTTCCCATGGTTCTGGTCAGATCAACAGATCTCATCTGCTGGGGAACGTCAACGAATGGTCCTTGCATAGGATGAGGGGATCTAAGGAAATGTTCCTGACCTCCCGGGGTGTACACAAACCTTGGAGAGAAAAAAAAATGAATCAAATGAGAAAAAGTACAACAATGCTAATAATTAATTTCAATAACAGCAATATGACCAAAAAATGCAATCTACCTTGGCCTGTGTGGTCTCATACCCATGCTTCCAGCTTCAGCAGAAAACTGGGCTTTGGGAAACTGCCCTTCGTTAGGGAAAGTCCTACACTGGTCTTCAGAGAACAGTCCTGGGAATCTCTGCCCTGTGGGAATCATTTCCCCTCTCAAACTCCCCGGGTAGGGAGGTGGCGGCCGGTTGAAAAGCTCGTTCTGCTGTCCTGCCTCCTCCTGTGACCAATGTCTAGGAGTTCCTGGTGTTGAAGGACTTGGCTCCTGCAACCCTTTTTCCTGCCGAATAGCACTCTTCTGTTGCTGCTGTCTCAGGATAAGCTCACGCAGCCGCTGCCGCTAAACAACAAGAGAAAACATTGAATAAACTGTCAAACTGCTTGTGACAAGCATATAGAGCAACAAATAACCAGCAATTTTACTCAAGTTCTAAAATTATTTGATGGGAACCACAGTTAAACATACCTGTCTGAGTCTCTCTTCAGTGTCCACCAAAGGTAGCTGTGCATTACTCTGAGACTCTGTGCTGTTATTTGATTGCTGATGATTTGAGAATTGTTCCACACCCTGGGAACTGCCCTCGTGTCCCATTTCTTGCTGGTCTTTGACTTCATGTGGAAGTCTCTCTCCCACCTGTGGTCGTGGGGTCATTGGAGCCTGCACATAGGGATCATGAACTGAAGTCTGGCTAGCTAAATTAGACTGGGGCTGAGCAAATCCATCATCAGACAACCCAGAATGTTTTGGTGTCTGAGGGTGTGCAAAGGCTTCCTGCATTGTGACCTGAGGTGATGAGAATGGGTCTTGATGAGACACCGGCCCAGTTCTGGCAGCCGGTCTGTTGAACACTTCAGGACCTGCTCCTGGTCGTGGTGTCCCAGGAGGCTGGGCATAAGGGTCACTCAGCACTGGTTTTGGGATGCTGGGTTGCTGAACATACGTGTCATTTTTTACTGGCCTTGGGGTTCCAGGTTGCTGAGAATAGGGATCGGCATTTCTTTGGCTTCCAGGAGATTTAGAGAACCTCTCTCCTGTAGCAGGACGAGGTGTCCCTGGGGGCTGAGCATAGGGATCCATGGCATGGGAGGGGGACGACCTGCGATTAGTAGGTGGTTGCTGAGAAAACTGGTCTGCTCTAACTGGACGAGAAGTTGAATTTGGAAAAGGGTCTGAGGTTGGCCTTGGCGTGCCAGGTGGTTTACTGTAAGGGTCATAAGGTCTGGGTGTGCCAGGAGGTTGAGAGTACGGATCAGAAGTGGGTCGAGGTGTGCCAGGGGGTTGAGCGTAGGGGTCAGACGGCCGAGGGGTGCCAGGAGGTTGAGCATAAGGGTCAGGTGACTTCTGGGGGTAGTCTGGCCTTGGAGTAGACGAGGCCTGGGCAAATGCATCTCTGGAAGGATGGCGTGCCACTGGCATGGGCTGAGAAAAGGCACTGGTTTGTGGATGACGCAACATTTTAGGAGAGTTTGAAAAATTTTCATTCATGGACGGACGGGGAGTAAGTGGAGGATGCACATAAGGGTCATTCTGTGAATTTTGACAAAAGCCCTCTGACAGCCTTACAGGTTGCATGGGTCTTTCAAATGAGTCCACAGGATTACGCCGAGCCATTGAAGGTGTTGAACTGTAAACATCATGTGACTGAGGGGGTGGCATCGGTGCTTTGAATACTGCTACTGAACCAGATTCATTACTTCCAGGTATGGGGGTCAGTAAAGGCCTGGAGTAGGGGTCAGACAAAATCATCCTGTTATGTCCAATTCGTTGGTACACCTCAGCTCTGTGGACAGGCCTTACAAATGTGTCTCCAGTGGCAGAAACTGGCACATGTCTCCCTTGAGACTCTGAAACAAGACCTGTTTTGGGGGGACCCATTGGCTTCACAAATGTATCTGCTGCCACTGCAGGTCTGGGTGTGTCTGGTGGCTTAGCATAAGGATCCATGCTTGCAGATGTTGGTGAACCAAAGGACTCATGTGCCGGGGAGGGTCTCCCTCTTTCTTGCTGCTCAGACGGTGTTCTGGGAGCACTGTAGGACTCTATGGAGTTCCTTCGAGGTGTGCTGGACCCTATGGGGGGTGGCCTTGGAGTTCCCACCATTTTGGCATACGGATCCCATGGAGAGGATGGTCGTGAGCCAGACGAAGCAGAGGAAAACATCTGAGGGGACTGTGGTTGGGATGCCTGACCCTGGGAACAGGTTTCTGTTACACGTGTGCCTGTGGGAGGTGGCGGCTGAGGTCGCAGAAACACGTCATCCAGAGATCCGGACGTGGGTGTTCCAGGGACCTGTGAGCGGGCTAAAGTGTCTTTGGGCACCATCTGCTGCACCGGAGATGTATTGCCATTGCTGGGCTGAGGAGTCATGGGGCTTTGATTGCCACTGTTAGGAGTGTCGCCCCCAGACTGAGTGCCAAACTGTTGTTGCTGCTGCTGCTGCTGTTGGAGTTGCTGTTCATTTTTCACCTGCTCCAACTTTTGACTGGCTTCAATTTTGGCTTGTTGTTTGCTTTTTTGTCTCATTTGCTGTTGGAGATAAGGAGTTAACATTTTAACTGTGCTTTTAGTAGGTGTGAATTAAAATCTATCATACAATGCAACAAATTCTTTTTGCAGCACTCATTAAAAGGAAAAAAAAAAAAACTTATTGTAAAGTTTAAAAAATGTTGATAAACCAAAGAGACAGAATAACATTTATAGCAAATACGACAATGTTCAAGTGAAGTACAGTGATGAAATTCAGTTTGGAAGAAATTACTATCTTTGAGGTCACTGACTGATTTAGGAAAGTTGGGAAAAACCCGTTGGAAACCTACTTACTGTGCCTTTTTTTTTTTTTTTTTTTTTTTTTAAATACTTTGGCAGACTATTGGCAACACAATGCCTTGCCTGGGATCTTAAAGGACTTTTTCCAAATCTGCAGCTAGAGATCCCAACTTGGGAAGCCCTGAAATGACTGCTTTAACAACTTTATGGGTTTGGTTTTGGGAACCTTGGGTTGCTTCAAAATCTGAATGAATTCTCTCTTTTCAATGCAAATTGACAGTTAGAACAACTTATAATGCCCACACATCCTCACATAAAATAATAAAAATAATAAAAAAGTTCTGTGAAGAAGAGTTACACGTAACAATTAAATGTACCTCTATGTCTATCCCAGCACCACCAATCTCATAGTGACTAGCATGAGAAAGTGGGAGGACAGCACACATGCTCACCTTCAGTCTCCACTATTCCCCTTACAGAGTTAACTGCAAGCTACTTTCTTCTCCTGTCAACTACTCCTCACCTGTCGAAACTTCCACTCTTGTTCATGTTCTGATTCCTTGTGCTTCGAGGGGTCCTTGAAAATGAGGTCTGAGTCCAGCGAGATGCTAGGATCAAACAGGTCAGGCTGCTGTTGCCTCTTCGAGAGGTCATTAGACATTTGTACTTTATTAATACGCAAGGCTGCCCTGTTGTCCCTTGCTTTTTGCTGGGGGGGGGGAAGAAAGTAAGTTTTAAAGATGATTATTCAAGATTTTAAAGATACATTTCAAGAAAGGTCTGACAGAGGCATAAAATAAGGGACCCATCGCTTGGAGTAACTACCAAAAGTATTCAGTAAAATGGATCATCTTACAACTAACAAGTCCTATAAATGACTGGGACGGCGTGTCTAAAGAAATTCCGTACAAACCAAATCTCAGAGGGGGTCTAACATTTTGTGACATGAAAAATATATAAACATTTCTATGTCATGTTACTAGATACTGGTATTTATGGATTGTATATTTTACCTTTTATTTGATCTTTAACCCTGAAAACAATTTATTCTGAAAAGTGCTGTTTGCATTTCAACTAAAAACTGCTCTAAGGTACTGGGGCCCAATTTACAATATTGCCAATTTACAGCAAGCGGAGAAAACCTTTCATAATGATTGTTTGAAGTGTCTTAACGTGTAGCCAGATAATCATCTATGAGAAAAATGGAAACTTTATTCTACTTATAAATAGGACTGAGGACTTTGTGTATTGAGAGATACAGTGAATCTTAAATGGGAACTTTACCACATATGGTGCTCTTTCCTGGGAGCTTGCTTTTCTCCAGAGTTTCGCAATCTGTTTCACTCTTGTAGTCCAATCTAAAATGAAGACAAACGCACACTGTCAGCTCTCTCGCATTATCAATCCAACCTTAAACCGTCCTTTCTGTGGCCAAACAATTATGCAATCACTACTGACCTGGAAACTCCTCCTTGAGGTTGGGGAAGTTCACGTTGGTGTAGAGGACTGGTGCCACAGTGGCCATTTCGCCAAGTGTCTCCTCCTTCTCCCACTTAAGCGTGCTTCTCTGAGTGTTTGACATGGTGTCCACCTCACCCTCTGTTGGAGGTGGGGGTGCAGGCATGCCCCAGGGCCCCACTACATCACCTCCTATTTGGCTGAACTTCTTGTCTCTGCAGGGGTGGGGAAGGGATCATATGTCATATCTGGTCTGAAATATCAATTCTGAAAGAACTGACATTTTCATACCATCTAAACTTACTGACATTTAAAGCCATCCTTTCCCCCCCCCCACACACACACACACACACCCCTTCAGTTACGGATATCACAAAAAAACACAGTAGGCAATTGACAAGGCATACAAGAGTCAATCAATGAATGTACATCTATAACCCAGTATCCAACTTTAATTTGTTCTTACAACTCACTCAAATACGGCAAACTCGGATATTGGGAAGCAATTTCCATTATTTCAAAGAGGACAATTATGATTCATTCCAGGCTCTTCTGAGAAAACCAAAAGAATTCCCAACACTGTAAGATACTCATTTCAGCATGATAAAGAATACTTCAAGCAAAAATTACCTATTTACCAAACAATTAATGAAATAACTAATATGCACGCATGTTTATGTGCAGTTACTATACAAAAAAGTATACATTACATTTTGTTCCTTATTCTAAGTAGTAACAGCAAGAAACGTTTAAAAATGAAATATAACTAACAGGAGAATGCACCTACTGTAAAGGGCTATTACTATAATGAACTAATACTGTGATAAAGGCATTGAAAAGAAGTGAACAAAATCGCAACCTGCATTTGAACTGTGGTGCACAGAAGACAATGCCTGAGAACACAGATGTTGGTGCAGTGTCGCCATGTAGTGCTGCTCTCGTACTTGCACCAATTTTGAAATTCTCTCTGATGTGCTTCAGCTTTGCTCAGATAGAACTCATTATGCCAAGAAATCTCAACTCCAATACTGAGACGGATATTAATATATATCCGGTGTTACATCGGGAACTCAGAAACCAGTAGCCTGAATACTGGGTTATATTGAAATTTTTACATCCAATACTTCTTCCGCAAGCTAAAATGCAACTTGCATCCAGGCGAACTTCGTCCTGAGACTTACCTCACGTTATCAGAGAAAGGCATGCGGTTTATGGGTGAGAAGTTGCTGGGGCTACACAGCCCCACTCCAGGCATCATGGAAGGAGTTGGGGGGAAGTGGGGGTTTGGCCCCATCAGCCCATTCATCATAGGCATTCGTGGAAACATGCCATTTCCTACAACATAAGCAGTGGCGACTTAAAAAAAAAAAAAAACACAATAGAAATGCAGGATTACATGGTTCCTTGTGCAAACATTTTGGTATTGTCAACTAGAAACTCTAAAGAACCATAACAAAAATATCCTATTTAAAATTACCATCAATGTCTTTTAATTAGTTAAAATCATTTTGCTAAACATCCCAAAATATATTGTAGATAGAGATATATGTGGCAGAAGGCCAAAGGTAGATGTTCAAGGAACATATCAGAGCAATTTGGACTAGACGTGGTCCTGTTAGGCACCTGAGTGTGGTACAGGCGGTGTGGAGCCTGGAACAGCACCAGGGTGCTGTGGATGGGAAGGTGGTGGTGGTGGCGGCGGCGGCGGCTGGCTGGTGCCTGGACTCAGGACAGCTGTGAAGAGCTCCTCTACATCCTTTCCCTCCAGTTCTGAAGGGAGCAATGAAGCCATTACCCAGTGGCCTATCAGGCCCATCCGCCCACTTCAACATGACACACAAATTAACTATGGCAGACACATACCTGGAATTTTGTAAAGCTTGCCAAGTATTGCGCCTGAAAAGACAGAATAAATCACAATAAAATCTGAAAAGGGTATCTGACCTCACATTTATAAAATACTTATTACACGTGATAGGTGCCAATAAAATATTTTTTATCATGTCAAATAAAGTTATCTTTTTTAAAAATTGATGGAACAAAAAAAATTTTAAGCGTGAACTTTAAATCCCTGCCTTAGGGTGTCATCATTCAGGATCTTGCTAGTCTACAAAGCCCCAGACACAACATCCTAAACCACACACACTTGCTTTATGTACATCTGGCTGTCATTAAATGTGTAACAAAACCTAGACTGCAGACAGACTGGCACTTCAGCTCTAACCATCTCACTTGCCACTGACAACTCAAGAGCAAGTCCTCTGCCTCACCATCGGTGACCATCTTGTCCAGTTCAGGGCTGAGAATTCCATCCAGCGGCTCTTCTGGGAGGGCTCTTGGTCCTCGGCTGGGGTGGGGCTGCGACGGAGTCACAGCAGGGTCATCTGGGATGGGATCAATGTCCAAACCAGCTAATGAAGATGGAAGGGTATCACAGAGAATGATGCACTATTACACAGGGGTACCTAGACTCACAAACACAAACCAGGTCCAACACTATGCAAACAACAAATCACAGCACAGTGGAATAAACCAGAGCTGACGAGCAATTCATTATCTTCAGTGCATCTGGATGCTTCAGGAAAAACAGGAGAGCGGCAAACTGATCTTTCATGTCATCTGGTAGAATAAGCACTGCTCCTTCCTACTTTCCTTTGTAAGTCAATTTACAAAAGAACAATAAGAGCGTAATTTGTTTCCTGCCCAGCCTAGCATGAAAATTAGGCCTGCTTCAAAAAAGTCACCTATTGAATCATCCTGGTCCTCAAGGTGTTAAAACAGATGCAGGCTTCATGTACGGAAAACATAAGAACCTTGAATTAATCATCGGAACTCCTGCCATCAATGTCATGCATGCTATTATTGCTGTATCAGCTACATTAGTAACTGAACAATACTTGGGCTGAGACTTAATGTTACTCTGGCACTAAACATTCAAGAACCTGTTCATGTACATAAACACCACATTTCATCACGTCACATTCTCAGATGGTGTGATGCCTTACAGACCTAATTCTACAAAATTAATGGAAAAAATTGAAAAATGTCTAGAATTGTGTTTATGTTTTTTCTACAGATTAGGTTATGCTCAAAAAAAATGTATATTCCATGAATCAATGTGTTATTGCTGTAAAACTTAATCGGAGTTTCACGTATACAAAAAACATCTTTATGCAATTGTTCTTCATCCAACAGCCCAGCTATAAACACAAAAAAATCCATTGGATTCACTGTTCCAATGGCAAGTCAAACAATCCGAAGTGCAGCTGTATCCAGTGACACCCGAATGAAAGCAGGTGAAATTGAACCAGAGCACATGCGAGTTGGGCACAAACTACCACACCTCAGTCCTCTTCGCAAACACTGCTGCCAAGAAAAGGAAAAAAAAAAAAAAAAACGAAAAAAAAAAAAACACCACATTCCCTGATGTTTTGATTTTAATATTTGTTGCGATTATTATGCCTGCTCCTCTTAATTGATCTACGTAGGCCATATGTACAACACATCTTTTCGGCCAACAGCGTGGCCATTAATCTAACTGTACATCCAACTGACAATACCAGTAACACACTACAGTTAACAATACGGGATACCATACCAATGGTATTCAAAAGGTAGCCTGACACTATCTGACCTGTCCTCGGGAAGGAGCTGTGGTCAGATAGAGAATCCACCATACTATTGAGCCATTTCTATGCGTAGCAATTTTATTAAGATCTTTATAGGGTTTGTACTTGATCAACATCTGACAAGACGACCTCTAGTGTACTTGACAAACAATGATTGACTGAAAGACTTATGATTACATCCCTAGCCAAACAATTAAGGGGCTGAATGATTAATCCTAATTAAAAAAACTAATTTGCACATTTTCATATAAGAGGTTAGAGAAGCACTTTACTTTTCATTAGCACAAAGTACAGTTTGTAACCATTAGCTAACTGCAACCTGACATTTCATTTTCTACAAGAACCCCTACTCTGTGGGTTACCGAAACCAAAGAATACCAATGACATCTGATATGGGGGGGAAAAAAAAAAAAAAAAAAAAATTTACACATACTCCAAGGCACAGCTTTATTTGAATCAATATCGTGTAATAAAACACAAGATGTCTCATAAAATGGATGTGTGAAGTTTGTTGAGAAACACCGGCATAGGACTGCCAAAATGTCCTAGGAAGCGGGCCACAATGCATGCTGTGGCTGTTATATAAATGCCCAGGGTCTCACACCATCTCACTGCTTGTTACTTAAGCAAACATTAAACCCCGAGGAACGCAAACAAGGTATAAAAATACAGATGCACTTGGAGAACTGTCACAATAACCAAAGAATGGAAACACTGTAGATTTAAATGTTATAAAAACCCCTGCCGAGGCACCACATCACTCATTTGCGATGCTGAAATGAAATGTCCTGGACGACTGAATGGATCACGCTGTGTGTAGAATTAAAGTCATCCTTTATGTCCGCTCTGCTCTTGACTGAAATTCAGCTTATTGCTGTCCAAAAGTAATTATAAAGATCATGTAAAATCGAACACAGTATCAGCTGATATTACATCTATTAACATCTTGACTGGAAGCCCATTTCACAAGGGTTTATAATTTCATGTAATGTGGAGGATCACAGTGTTTTTCTAAATTGAAGACAAATCAAACCTGTGACAAAAGATTAGTTTCACAATTTTTCTCCATCAAAACAATTTAACAGGAATTTAACTAATTTTTAGGAACCCTGTCCCTTTTTTCTAAATTAAAAAGAGTTTATTTAATCATTCAATGCCCACTGACTGTATTGCATATGGTTCACTGATGTGAGATGAAGCATGCACCCTACGTGAGTAGTTGGGTTGAGTGAGGAGAAAAAGGAAGCACGTCAGACTGAGTGACAGAGTAAAAAGGGATACACACAACATGCACACAACGGAATGATGGAGCCATGAGCCCCAGGAGAGGACAGCACTACTGCTAGCCATGGGTAGGCCATGGACTGGTCTCTTACCAAATGGAGAGGAAGAGATCTCGACCTGGAAAGGGCATAAATCAAGACCTACAGGAACCCAAACCAGATAAAATGAATGATTACAAACAAAGGAACTGAAAGAGACGGAAAGCTAAAACAAAACAAAAAATGCACACAGAAATGGAAATAAATGCAAATGCAAACCGAGAGCTTTTAATCAAACGTAGGGGGAAAACAATGCAGAAAAACCGCAAAAGCAATAATGTTGAACTAAAAGAAGCACCAGGAGAGGCAAGATGTGATATAAGGAAAGCTTGCCTTAAGGTTGTGCAAGGATCAAACAAGGGAGGATACATGTTGATGTTGCACAATGGTCTTACGGAGCACGCTTGCCGGTTCTTACCCGAATCATCTCCTGGCTTCACCAAATCATCCGAGAGCATTCCCAGGAGGTCATCGTCTGTGTTCAGAACCTCTGACAGGTCTGCTAAGGGGTCCTCAGAGCTAGCTGGAGAGGCCAGAAAACAAGAACCATTCAACTGGTCACTTTTGATGCAACAAAGTGCTCGTGTTCACCGTTTCACTGACTCCAATACACCTGTTGTTTGTACTATCTGTACCCTTTGTCTTAACCATATTAGCTTCACCGCATAGGTGTCTGCAGATTGTACAACAATGTATTTTCTAACAGATCAAGAAAAACAGCTGAATGAAAGATATTGAAAGTAAGCATTTTAAAGTGGGCTGTCAACGGTTAAATGTTGCAGAGAATAATGCACTTCCGTGCTAAAATCAGAAATGTGGCTCAGAAAAGACCTTGTATATAGCACAGCCTCAGCTTCCTAATGTGGAGAGGGAAGTGGGTGGGGGGTGGGTTCTGCTAAAAGCCTTGATCGAAAGCTTGAAAATGGTTAGCAATTGCTTTTGAAATGCACGTGACGGGGCATTAAAGGGGAAGCTGCTTTGATTGCCTACTTCTATCACTTCCAAAAAACAGGGGACTGAATTTGGGAAAGAGGCCAAGTCTACGCAAATTGGGTTTTAAGTGTACTTCAAACCCAAATAAATAAATAAATAAATAAATAAATAAATAAATAAATAAATAAATAAATAAAGGCACTGCACACTGTCACGCTGACTACAGCACAAATGAGAACTGACAGAGCTGAGGGAGAGTAAACATGTTGAAAGAAGGCTGGTAAACAAATGCGTGTCTGCGAGTCCCTTTGATGAACTCAGGACTCATCTGCTGCGTTTATGGACCAATGACATTCCCAAAAAAATTTTTTTAAAAACTAAAAAAAAAAAAACCCCACACACACACGTTTATTACTCTACTTCACCACTCCACCATCACAAAGCTCAACACAGACAAGCCATTCCAGCAGAAGCAACGCCAGCACTGCCGCGGAGAAAGGGTTGAAACTAGAGTCCCCACCCCGAGTTTAACACATTGCGGGCAGAAAGATTGGCCCTGACAGGTCATTGCCAGGGGAATCTATGGGAATCTCATCATCCGTGAGTCTGTTAGGCCAGTAGTGTGTGCACGCGTGAAGAAGAGAGGTACCGAGACAAAGCAGGCATATGAATGTTTTGCGTTTCAGTACCTACGACAGTCTGTGGCTAGTGGCTTACGTGTGCATGCATTTCATCAATAATGGGACAAGTTGTGCATATCCAAGTTTGTAAAAATGTGTACAAATTCATACTGGTAAGAAGGTATGAAAAAGTGAGCAAGGGAGTGCGTGTGAAACAAAGAACTTGTTCAAGCAAAAAGAAAAACACGTGAATGTCTTTTTGGAGGTCAGAGGAAATATCCACAGTTTGTTCACATACGAAGGGTTCCTGCTTTGCCGGAGACAGGCGTGGTCGCAGCACTGAGCAACGGGTCTGATGATGGGTCCAAAAAGCTGCTGTTGGCACTGGGGGCCTTGCTACCAGCCTGGGCAGGGTCATCATCAGAGAGGCCAGCCTCTAAAGCCTGCTTGCTTTGCTTGCTCTTGTCTAGCAGGTCCTTGCCAAAGAAGGCCTCCTGTGGAGTCAGAGGAGGATATTATTGTAGAGCAGCTTCCAAACAACACACAGGTAAGGAGCGTGGGGTACAGAGTGGCCAAAGCAGGCTGGTGTGAGATATTCCATGTACACGCTGATTCAGATGCTTTGAGATTATACCCTACGTTGTGCATCTGAAGATTCCTCAGGGTAGGGGACCTTTTCCTTTTCAAAGTACCTTCCGTCACAATTCTACACACTTTTTATACACTCCAAAAACTTCTCATGGATGCAGAAATTTGGCCATCATCTTCTAGGTATGTAGGTAGCTTGTTTCACCTCTTCAAACATTTTGTTCTACCTTGCTCATACCTGTTTGCTTAATTCAACATCTCAAGTTTACACAAAATTTCAGTACACATTTTTCTTGCACATTTAACAAATATCCATTGTGGCTGCAATCATAAAATAGGGGTTAAACTACTGGGAGTGACAACTCAAGGTCTAAGGAGACATCACAAGGCATTACAAGACCTTACTTCCACCACCATGTAGTCACAGTGCACAGTGGACACATGCAGAAGTCACACTCAAAACTTCAATCAACCCTGGCAAATCTACCCCATAGATGTTATGTCAAACATGCTAAGTTTCATCAAGGAAAAAAAAAAGAAAAAACAGTAGAAAGGTTTAATAAATGGGTAAATGTAATAAAAGGGTAAAAAAAAAAATAAAGATTTTGTAACTGGAATCTTCATAAATTTCCACCACAGGCATCTTATCTTTTGCTCTAGCAGCCCACAGAATGGCCTAGAGTCTCTTTTTGAAGGTTCATGTACCAATGAGCCTTTGCAAAGTAGTAGGGATACAGGACCCCAAGCACTAACCAGCCATACCTTCCAGTAAAGCAGGTCCCAAGCTTCAGCGTAACCAGATACATGCAGCAGCCACATTAACATGCCAGGGCACAGGCACAACATACGTGTGCACACACTTGACTCATGCCCTCCTGCCGGCTGTTTTCTACTTGTCCAAGCAAGTCTGCATGTGGTTCAACACATCCGACTGCTCCCCACCGCACTAAAACATTAAAAGCCTAATGCACTGGGATTTAAATAATTGATTAAAGTCATTTCTCTAGTGAGGACCTTTAAGTTTAATTTGAAGCTTGCAGTACAAGAAAGCCCACAGTGACAGCTGGAGCACATTTATTACAACAGTAACTCGCTTTAAAACACTGAGAGGGGTGTTTCATGGGGGAACCTCTTCACCTCACCCCAGAGTAATCCTGCTCCTGCCTAGCCAAGCTCATGCAGAAAGCAAGAGGCACATTAAAGCCCCCCCCCCCCCCCCCCCAAAAAAAAACCCAGTGTGGCTGGAATCGAAGCATTTTTTTCTAAACGCANCCCCCCCCCCCCCCACCAAGTAACATTTTGCAAATATTAGACACTTAAAAATCACCACGATTGCTGTTATGAAGTACAGTTATGAAGTATAAGGAAAGGTGAGCTTCAAAAGAGCTAATGGAAGCTTGTATCGTGTGAATGCAGAACTCAAGGAGGAAAGCCTTGGAAGAAAATGGTTAGGCTTGACTCATATCTAGATGAAACATCAATGTTAAAAAACCTTAACCATTCGGTCAAAGATTTGACAATGTACAGTTTTCAGACTTTAAAATGAGTATAAATATCTTGTCTATGTGGCAAACTAACAACTTGTGATTTGCTGCAAGTGCTATAAAACAAGTCACCTTATTGAAGTAACTTTTTCACGAAAACCTATTCATAACATGATTTGAAACAAATCAAGGATCTACCCATTAGTTTCCAAATTAAAAATTCATGAGTCCTGGCCCTCAAAGCTGACACTTATTTATGCTAGAACACCACCAAATCACATTAAAACGGATACAACTAGTTCCATAGTTAACATTAGTTATTGTAACAATCTCTAACGCTGTATGGCTGTCTACCTACTCATTTAGCTCATTCACAGCCATTATGTACCAAACAAACACTTAAACAAAATACAAGCATATGATGGTCCAAACAAGTCCCATGACAACCAACACTACAAGAGGTGAAACTAGTGAACAAGGGGTAAGAGAAGTTGAAAAATGAACAGAACATGAGCTATAACTGTGAAGGAGAGGGCATATTCACTGTAGTGTCATACACCATTCAGCTCTCAAAAGGTGCAAAATATCCAAATTTGATCCTCGTATATGTGAAGAAATATCTTTGAAGCCAAAGTAGGGGTATTAAACTTAACTTCTTGTTAAGACAAATTTTCATAACCGGAACAATCGTTTCTCGGATGACCGTATACACGAATGAGAAACATAAACCAAATCGACTGTTTGACAGAAACGCCACCACTGATGCTCTACTGTGTAAGACAAGCTTACCTGTAAATACGAGGGGAACTCCTCCTCCAGTTTAGTCTTCTTCTTCCTGTACCGTTTTTTGACCTTCTCTCCAGTGTCTGGTCCAGGTGGGGTGTCATCAATGGGCGTTTCAGGGGCCAGTTCGCTCCATCCTGTGAGGAGAGGCAACTCTGTTCAGTCCATTTAGCAAAAAAATGCAACAACAGACAATGTCCAAATAATTGTCATTTTTGACAAGCTGAATTCATCTCTCAGATAAGTGTATGAATGATAAAGTCCAGATTAGAGTTCCCCAACCTTCATCTTTTGCCAGAAGGTTCTCAGACACAGAGCCTGAAGAATCTTTCCTGGAGAGTGAACGTTTGGCCTTGCCTTGGCCTGTGCGGCTCCTCTGGCGTACCATGAATCCACCGATACCTGGAGGGGAAAAAAAATTAGGGTCCGGAATCTCAGGTTGATGACCAGTCAGCATACAACAAGCTCCTAATCAGAAATGAATAATGTGAAACATGACACAGTCGTGATGGTAGAGCACCATCATTAATCTCCATTATTAATAATGACATATGAAAGTCCGAGCCTGGGGATGAGCGATTCATCTCCACAACACTTTTCCTTAACAGAACATGTCGGGCCAGGCCTATTTCTGGAACACCCAGACATCTGACTTCCCCTCACAATGAAAAGATCGACTTCAAAAATGCAGAAGAACTTATGCTACCAGTAAAAGATCCCATCATTAGCACATCCAGCAGTTCTGTCACAGTATCTCTAGATCTTGACAGGTCCAGAACTGGGAAGAAGTTATAAATATTCTAATCTGATGCCTACTGATACATACAGAACCCATACAACCCACAATAAATAATACACCTATCATAAAGTTCCAGGCCAGGTTGCTCATGAATATTCATCAGTAGAGAACGGGGAAGTCTTTGTAAGGAAAATAACAAGGACAGGGAAAGTTCTTAACAGGGTCATAGACAAGGTATTTGTCCAGACCAGCAGGCGACATACTGGTAAAGAATATTGACTTGTAACTTGAATGTTTCCTGTTCTGGAAAGTGCTCTGCTGTTGCACCCTTGAGAAAGCACTTAACCTTAACTGCTCCAGTTAAAAAAAAATTAAAAAAAAAAAGAAAAAAGAAAAAAGAAAACCATCATTTAATCCAGTAAAACTGCAGGGATTTCATGAAAGCGTAGGCTAAGCCACCAGAAAGTGCTCAAATGGAAAGCAAAGCATTTTCATGAATTTCACATTAATAATCTCTACTTAAGTAACTCTACTTAAGAACCACAGCAAAAAAAAATTTTTTTTAAAAATCAGCAAAATTACAAGCGTTTGGCTGGACTGTTTCTCGTGGCTCTACAATGATAGAACTAATAGGAAGATCTCAATTTGACTGGTGACCAAGCAAATAGTGGAAAAGTGTGTTAAAGATGATCTGTCTTGCTACTCTAGGTTTGTGCAAAGCCTTAGAAAGCAGGACTGGGAGCAAAAGCAGTAAAGAGAAGAACTGCCAGGGACTGCTGCAGCATTGCTATGTCCTTTAAAATGCTACTACGGAACAAATGCTATCTCACAGTTTACGAAACCGCTTTCGAGATCAAAGAACGGACAATTCCTTGGCAACTTTCACGGCAAGAAAAATGTGTCAGTGGTAGGTAGTTAAAAAAAAAAAAAACAAAGGAACTACAGAAACAGCCGCACTTTTGTCTCATATGCACTTAAGTGCACGTGTTTAATGAACACGTAACAGCATATAGAATCCAAACATGATGCGCCTACAGAAAATACACTGAGCGTTCCTTAACACTGGTCTTTGTGTCTCTGTGGTGCAGGGGCACGATTTTACAAAGAGCTGAAAGCAGCACTTCCAGTTAACACATTTCAGCTGCAATGCATTATGGGTGCTAATCCAGTCTTGAGCCCCTTTGCTGGAGAGTTGCTAGGGAGGGGGCTGGTAATGCACCATCTGTACTGCGCACTGCAGTTATGACCTTCTTGTTAGAACAGCATGAGAGGCAGGTGAGCTAAAGTAGTGGCCTTTTTTTTTTTTTTTTTTTTTTTTTTTTTTAAATGCCTGTGGTTCTCAGAGCCATCCAGTCCACCTTCCAAAGCACTATTGTCAGATTTGGTTGTGTGTCCCTGTCACTACGCCACCTGCTGCCTCAGCGTGAGCCCAATACATAACCATTCATAAACATGATTGGTGTAATTTCATTTCCCACTGATAGGTAGGAATGGAAAGCACAGAAATCTTCATTTTGCTGAATATGACTTGAACCTTAAATCAGAAGCCTGAAAATAAGCCACAGAACAAATGTAAATACAGAAATAGCATCCTACAAATCAGCCAATGACTCTCAGAAGCTTATGCTGACAGAATTTAGGCCTCTGCCATTTCATTCTCTAGAGACACTGAACCACACTACTGAGGTCCCCTACCTGGGCGATATGGTTTCCTCTTCCTTTTTTTGGTGCCATCAGAGCCCTCAGCCCCCTTGGAATCCTCCTCGGGGGGATCTCGCTCAGGGCTGGAGTCCGACTTTCCCTCACAGTCTAGAAGGTCCCCCTCTGCAGACAAGGAAAAGCTGCATGAGTCACAGAACCCCTCGCACCAACACTTCCCCCTCCCTCCTCCATATTATTCCTATTCTAATTTCCATAAAAGGAATTAAGGACTATTTCACATAAGAAAAAGATACTTAAAAGCCTGTTCATAGAACCAGTTCATGGGGAGCAAATTAAAATGGGAAAGAAAAACACAATTTTAAGAACGGTTTAAACTGCAGGAATAAAAATTAAGGCAGATTTGCTTTAAAAATACTATATCAGTTTGTACACAAAAAATGTTTAAAGCAGACAGCAGGTGATACTCTGCGATGCATTAATATAGTTATATCTGTACAGATAAAATAATCACACAGACACCAAAAGCACTTTCTGATCTTTGACCTTAAAAAATTAATTTAAACACCAAGCCTTTCCTCTACGGGGCAGAGGACTCAGTAAAAATATGTCTCATTGCCACATGTCGGTGCCACTGTACTTGGGAAGGGGTTAACCATCGTCTGCCATAGTCCCCACTAGCCCTGGAAGCCCTCCCCAGGAGGAGTGCTGACGGACACGCTGGGCATTAATTCGCTCAAACCCGCCGAGTCTCCACACTGAAATGCCAGGGCAGGTATAATTTGCTGACTGCTGTTTTCAAAGCCTTCTTGCTTTTCTGAGTTAAATTAATTACATAGATATTCCCTGTGCTGACCCAGCCCCTTCAAACAGACCTGCTCCATTTTATACCTTTGTTTTTCACAATAACATGCATCTCAATATCCAAGTAATTGGAATTTCTCTCCCCATCCTCATACGTGTGATTTGAAAAGAAAATCAAAGTGGGCGGTGAGAACGCTGGCACAAGTCAGACGCTCCAGACAAAGCTGTGACTGGAATTTATAATGGAAAAACAACTCCAGTCACTGTGTTCCAAGAAAAACTTACATTACATTTACAACAGGAACAAGAAAGAAGAATGCTTATACCTCGGCTATCTTCCAGGTCGCCGTCGCGGGAGTGCTCGGACTGGGGGTCCGGTGGGGTCTGCAATACTGCCACACTGTTCTGGTTGATGATCTTGAGCTTCAGCTTGGGTTTGGGCCGCTTGCGCCGTGAGGCGGCAGCGGCTGCCGCCAGGCTCTGCAGCTGAGACAGGCCTGATTCGGTGAGGCACACGCCATCCTGAGTGTATGTTTTCTGGAGGTCTGGGGAAGACACCACACACAGGTAAACGTCAGACTCGCATCACTTAAGCAAGCACGTATCCAACGCTGGAATCCTGAGGTGAGGGTTACCTTGCTCTCTCACTTTTGTCACATACTGCAATACAGCTGCTGGTTCACCAGCCTCGAATGTGGCTACAGCTACTGCTGCTGGTGGCGTTACTGCAGCTGAGGGCAGAAATATCAATGTTACTCCATTGAACTTTCATTTACTGTACTCTTACAGCAATAAAAACAGTAAGCCATATTGGTTGGCATTAGGTTACATTCACATTTATTCATTTATCTGATGTTATTCTGCAAACCGCCTTAGCGTTAGAATACTTACAATGATTTACCCATTTACACAGCTGAGTAATTTTTTTTATTTACGGTACATACCTTGGTGAAGGATACTACAGTAGGAGATGGTACTCGAACCTGCAACCTCGGAGACCAGAGCCAGTACTGCTAACCACTACACTGCCTGCTGTACCTAAGCTACCTGCTGAGTTAGTAACTTCAATGAAGGAACAGGGTTAAAGTGTGGCATACCTTCAAATGTTTACTAGAATAATGTCATATTTATTTACACAAAAAAACCTTTTATCCACATCTACTGGACATTTTGCTGCGAAATGGTTACAAAATAGTTAGGCCAAAGAAGACAGCCTGAAAAACCCGAGGAGGGCAAAGAGTAGGGGGCCACGTGCAGGTCCTGTATCAGTTCACGCTGGAACTGGACTTACCCTGCAATGGTAGCACACGGATGCGGCACATGGTGCAGTCAAAGCCGTCGTCGACCACATTCTCCACCTCCTCATCCGAGTTCAGGTTCTGGCAGCATGCATGGATCCATCTTGTAGTAGGATGTGGAAGGTAAGTGAGAAAGGTGCATCAACAATGAAGATTATCAGCATGCAGGTTAAAAAAAAAAAGGAGGGTCTCGTCTGAATTATAAGCATGGCGCAATTACACTAACTGGTTACCAATTTTACAGTAAGACAATTCTCCTTGTACAATTTTGTAAAATAAATGAAACACTGAAATCACTCAGATGTTGTTTTGGGAAGGAGAGCTTTTGGTGCCAGAGAAGCACGAACCCCAACCATGGATACTTTCTAAGTGACTGAGTGGCAAGTGGGTAGAAAGGCCTCACCTATCACACTGCCGGCACTGCACAATAATCTCATCTTGTCGGTAGTTGTGGCAGCAAATGGGACACACAGTCAGGCTGGCACACGGGCCACACTGTGTGTAATTGTTCTGCCACTCGCAACCATGACCTGGGGAAGTGGCTCCACACTGCGTGCAGGACACACACCTGGGAGAGAAGAGGACACAGCATGATGACCATACACACATCTCTGAAGACATGGGACAATCGAATGAATCTCTCTCTCTCTCTCTCTCTCTCTCTCTCACACACACACACAGATAAACAGAACTTAAACACATACAGACATAAAAGGAACTGCCTTACACCCTCACTAGCCTGAACATCTGATCATTTCCCTCACTGACTTATCGGCTGTGGATCGTAACTGTTACAAGGCAACAGCAGCTTCAGAAATAAAATGATTATAAATGGCAGACTTTATTCCCCATTGTTTTCCTTTTGTAATCCCTCATTGAAAGTATCCCATTGAAATACAGCTCCAAGTTTCTACAAACGGGGATCATATGTGATATTACACAAATACAGAAAAAGGTGAGAAGTCCTTTTCTACCTTGTTTGAGAACAGCTGCTAAACCTCCAACTAAAGATTAACAGACACAGAGGTAAAGAAGGGGAGGAGAGGCAAGGAACTGGGAAAGAAGCCATGCATAGGCATGGCCCGGGGTGGCGGCAGCAGTTCGCACCATTTGCACTTCCAGCTTCCTTTGGGGACGGTCTGCAGGGGTGGGTCCAGGCAGTAGGTGTGGTAGCTTATATCACAGTCGTCACAGAGTAGTAGGCGGCCCGGGTCGCTTGCTTGACCGCAAGCCTCGCACACTGTGCACTCCAGGCAGCGCCAGCCTTTGCTCAGCACCACCCGAGTGATCTGAAACCAGCAACACACAAGGTCAGAAGCTGGGGGGGGGGGGGGGGGGGGGANGGGGGGGGGGGGGGGGGGGGGGGGGGGGGGGGGGGGGGGGGGGGGGGGGGGGGGGGGGGGGGGGGGTCAGAACTATACCACAGAGAAGGGGTAAGAGGATGCAATTTCAAAAGAGTAGAAAGGATCTTAAGTGCGATGCTCCAACAACTAGCAAGCATTTGGCAAACTGTGAAATGTTTGGGACCAGAACCAGCTGGCTGAGGGAGTTTCAATGACAAGGCTGCTGCATTACTTTGTCTCTGCATTTGTTTATTTTGCCTCAGCACCAAATTAAAGAGCAGAAGGAGGCCGGTTAAGAATTCCGGAAGCTTCGATTCCAAGGGCTTTTCTACACCAACACACTGCCACAAGTCCTGGCCTGTTTTGCAAAAACAATCCATTTTTGGTTTCAGGAACGAACAACAGGAGGAGAAGTATCCCAAAATGACCCAAGATAAATGTTGTCGTTTTCAATTCGCATTTTCTAAAGTGGAATGTCATTAGAGCTACCGATGCAGAGCAGTATCATTGGCGACAAAGTACATTATGATCGGTCTATGCCGTCATTAACGGCGTCTCTACAGCAACAATGAGCTCCCAACGCTCCTCCTCTCAAACAAAGTGCCGACTGCCGGAACCCAATTAGCGCTTTATGAGCTTGCAGCCCTTTATGAGTCAGTGATCTCCAACAGAATTTAACCTTCCATGTCCATTACCCTCCGTCACCACACATTAAAACACCTTCAATATTAACTGCTCTGTTTACTATCAATTAGGTGACCATTGATAGGCTGTGACAGTTTGCACTGGCCGAGGACATTATAGACTAATGAGGTCTGGCTGGCTGGAAACAGGGAGAGGGAGTCCCCACAATCCAGTAACACAGCAATAATACATAATGGTTTACACACATATGGTTGGTTTCATTATGAGCTAGCAAGAATGGTCTACCCAAGCCTGTTTACACATCGAGATAAAGCATTTGATCTTATAACAAAAACCAGGAAATTGAGGATTACACTAGGCCAATACCTCAATTAGCAATCCAGATGTGTTCCTGAGAACTGTCGCTTTTATTTGTGTTATTTACAAGGTGCTGGGTGAGAAGGCTATGGTGATGGTTGTCTAATAGTTGGGCTTTGAGTCCAGCAAAGTTACTCTGCGCTCTCACGCACCGATATTGAAGATTTTTTCACATCCACCTGAT
This sequence comes from Arapaima gigas, assembly GCA_900497675.1. Taxonomy (NCBI): domain Eukaryota; kingdom Metazoa; phylum Chordata; class Actinopteri; order Osteoglossiformes; family Osteoglossidae; genus Arapaima; species Arapaima gigas. The sequence continues at coordinate 673,159 of UFQX01000096.1, forward strand.
GCTCGCCTGCTTCACTCGCAGTTTTAAATCTGGTGAAATGCTTTTCCCTTCTGATTTTGATGCATCTTTTTGGTGTAATAACAGGTTAAATAAAGTAAAATCATGAATAACACAATAGCAAAATTGCTAATGTGTGGCATAATAAAAAATGAATTCGATGTAAATTAGTTGTACACGATTACTAAAATGGTGCTAAAGGAGGTAGCGTTTGTAGAGGTAGAGGTAATTACCACACTTATACAACTGCATCCACAACCTTAAGACTAAACCATGAATTTCATCTCCATAGACATTAATTCTATGCTGTCTTCCCATGCTGGTCCTTCTTAGACTTCACCAAAACAGGCCCAATGCAAAACAGTACAGTCCCAAGGATGGGTGGGTAAGACAGTGGTATTTGGAGCCCAAGAAGTTTATTTTTTCGCCCTTTTTTGTGGTTGGAAGTTTCTTGTTTTCTGTTCCTCAGCTGCCAGATGGCTCAATCGGTTACTGCTTCTGTCATTACCTCTGCTTTATTTCCACATCACTCTGTTCAATAGATCACTCTAAAAATAGAACTGAAAGTGACACAGCAGAAATTTCTCATAGTTAACAGTTTCCCAAGCACCATGCAAAAATGTTTCTACCATTAGGCTATTTTCAATTTTCTCTATTTTGTTATTTCCACGTTACTCTGTTCAAAAGAGATTGCTGTAAAAATAAACCAAATTGAAATTTTAAATTTCTAATAGCACTTTCCAAAGCATTGTGCTAAAACGTTATAAAACTGTTTTTTAAAGTCAGCGATCCCCATCGGTAACAACACACAAAGACTGAGCCAACTCAAGTTGACCGTGTGCTTTTCTACACCTTGCTTTGAAAGGTGATAAAGAATGCACGATAACATTGGTGATACGCTAACCAGATTAGGCTTTGCACTCAGGATCAAAAGACACCTTAGGAACCAAGGCTTAATAACCACCCACCCCACAACAACAGTTAAAGAAAAGGCCTGCAATAAGACATCAGTGTAGAAACTCAATGACATTGTAGGTGACCACCAGGATGGAGGGCTCTGTTGCAAAACCTCTCACAACGAAATGCCCGGGTCTTACTAGAGGAGCTTACCTTGATGTTGACGCAGAATGGGTGATAGCACTGGCCGCACTGGGAGCAAGCCAGCAGCCTGCCCTCGACTCCCTGGCCAAAGCTGCCACACACCACACACATGTCCTGCGGGTGGAGAAAGAAGAGCCATTCTGGTCACCTGTAGTCGCTCCCATGTTCATTAAAAAGCTAACATATGCTACCTAAAGGCTGAGTTCACACATCTCATACCCTCATTACAAAATGAATGTTGATAAGTCATTATCCCTGAATCCAGTCCTGTTTAATAAATAAGTCTACAGGGATAAATACATAAACTGTATGAGCACATCACAAAATACTGACAATTACTTTAGCTGATGTATTTCTCCAAAGCAGTTAACAATATTAAGTTACAATGATTTATCCATTTATGCCCTTTTAAGTCATTTTTACTGGAGCAATTCAGGGTAAGTATCTCGCTATTATTACAGCAGGAGGCTGGAGTCAAACCTGCATCCTTTTGGGTCTACTACTCTTACTACTACCACCATCACCTGCTGCCCCAATTAAGCAGCGAGGCATACGAGGAATTTGGGACATGGCTCAATCTCTTCTGCAAATCCAACTTATATTAATATTGTGCTGTGGTCCATCTTGCCCTGCTACCTCAAAATTGCTGAAAGGGCATCAGTGGCTGGGAGTTTCAGGTCTTCCATAGATACATCAGCATAGCTATAAAGTCCAGCAACCTCTGCAGGACCGGTGCAGAAACCCACCTGTCTCATGGTGAAGGCATCGCTACTGGAGAACATGACTACTGTGTTATGCATGGTGTTCTCCTCTTCTTCCTTTGTTGTACATGGTTCAACCATGCTGACCTGCAAACAAACAGCACACCATAAGGCTCCAGCATGAAGCAGAACTTGAGTCACTAATGTGACCTCAGCAACCAGATGTGCAGAGTACATTCACACCAGTGACCGCCTAGTCAAACACACGCACCATTACTTGCATAAAACTACAGTGACTCACAACTGCTTGCAAATATTGATCTGAATGGGAATTTGCCATTTAATTTTACAGCAATTTAATAGAGACTTAAGTGTTCCAAACTGGCACTTAGCTTTAGTACGTTGCTGTGTAAACACACTGAGGCGAACGAGTGAGTTCAAAATGTTTACAAGTCAATATGCAACACAGTACGCAATGTTCATATCAAGCTAAAAAAAATTTTTGTACATGTTTATCTATATCTAGTTGCAAAAATAACACTTTGCAGTGTTAAATGTTAATCTGGCAAGTTCAGGGTTCGACATTAGCAGATGTTTGACAGCCTGGGAGAGGATGTTTATTTATATTTTTATTGTGTCCAACGGACAGGCGAAAATAAAGTAAAATATTAAGTGATATTACCAGTGGCATTATCTGCATTTTCATTTTGAAATGGTTCTTACTAGAAAGCACCCAAGTTTGTCAAAAAACAAAGTTTTGGAAACAATTTACAAAAATATTTTAAACACTGATTTTATATTTTTCTTTCTGATATGCTGCAAAATTTGATTGTACACCTAAAATGTACCCATGTTGTGGACAACCAAATACAAAAAAAATAATGGCGAAAGCAGAAAGTATATAGGGCAAAACTATTTGCTATTATAAGCCTTTGTTTTTGTCATTCCGAATCCCTAAACACCAGAACTGGCTCGTTTATGAAAAGTATCCGCTCAATTTGGCCTTCTTTTTTAATAGGAAGGTTATAAGTGGTTTAAGGAATGCTGACAACCTGTACATTGTTCAGTAAAAGTTTCTATTTTAGCCAGTTCCTCAAACAGAAGTAGAAGCTTTTTTTAAATTTCAAGTTGAGTAAACAAGACTTGACATACTCCGGGGGCCAGCAGGGGCCCGATGTCATTCTTGAGCTTGGAGCGGCCTCGACCACCTCTCCCAGACAGGTTTGCTCCTCTGGGCCTCCTCCTCCCCGGGAAGCTGGACCCTCGCCCCTGTCAAGAACAGCGAGTCATCTCTGCAGCTTCGAAAACCCCGCCACACCCCAGGGGAGCTTATTAACAGATTTAATAGTGCCTGAGGCCCCCAAAGCAGACCAGCAGTCTTGAGACACGTTTGGTCCTGCCCCTCCTAACCCGATGCTTGTCTGAATCCCTTTTATTTTAATTACAGCATATCCCACCCAAGCCGGACCCTGCTCAAAGCTAGACCAACCCTTGCTTGTTTACTGATGACAGCACGATATCCTCGCCAAACAGGGATTCTCATCAGAACCCACCATGTCCATGAAAAGCAACTTCAGCTTTCTTGGTTCAGACGCTTCATGGAACAGACCATTCCCCTTTCTGCTCCATGGAGGAGCTGAGCACATTCAAAAGCTTAATTATTTATCACAAAGTACTTGTGAACTTTATAAAAAAAAAAAAAAAAAAAAAAAAAAAAAAAAAAAAAAAAAAAAAAAAAAAAA
>UFQX01000096.1:676760-707918 GCA_900497675.1 Arapaima gigas
AAAAAAAAAAAAAAAAACAAATCCCACGAAAGGTTCCCAGCATTTAAGCCTAATGAAAATATCCAAAAAGACGACCTCTCCTTCATGACCCAATACAGAAAATGCTTCAATTGGTCCAAAAACATAAGATAGTTAAAGTTTATACATCAAGAGACTGACAGTATGCAAAAAACCATAAAGGTTGATATAACCAAACTGAAGTAAAATGGGAAAAGTTCCAAAAACATAGACAATTTGACACAAAATCAAAATCTTTATGGAAATGGGTCATTAAAAAAAAAACCGAGACACATTCATTCAAGTACTCAAAATACAAATGAACTTGAAGATTAGGTCACTTTTTGTATCTTGGGGCTGTGTGGCCTTCCTTGTCATCTATTGCCACCTTTTTAGTTGTGTTACGTTCTCATATGTACAGGTAACCCTTGAGATACAATTCTTTGGCTTATGAGTTTTCACGCATCGAAGGGAAATTAATTACCATGTTAGGACCAAATATGACCAATTTTTCATCCGAGTTACACGAGCCATTTTTGCTGCATTACATTACATTAATGACATTTCTAACTTTCACCTTACAAGCCAAATTCTACGAATGCATAATGCTCCTAAAAAAGGGGGGAGTTCCCTAGTACTGTATATTATGTATCTATAATGTTGTGACCCACTTTTATTCTGCTATTAATGCATTAAATACTTCTTGTACCCATCACGTTTTCTCCTTTTTCTAGAATACATAAGACAACCATTGATGAAGACCTGCTTCTAACCTTAATTTCATAGCCCCTGCCACCTAAACCACTCATAAGAGGCAGTGTGACAGACAGGGATCCTAACAAATGTTCATGTTTCCAGACCAATTCATAATATGGTCAACATCACTCCATAAAAGGAAACCGACCCCCCCCCCCCCCCTCTCTCTCTCAGCTGCCTGCCTCAAACTATGACCCCTTGACCATAGTGTAGGTTCAGCTGTCCTCCTCCACCCAGGAGAGGACAACAGCCCCCGTGCCCCACAATTGGTGCTAGGTCTCCTTACTACAAAGCATTATTAGAGGGATTTGTCAAAAGGCAGTTTTAACACCATTGCACGCGAGGCCAGCCTTCATTTTGCCAGAACCTTCTTTACTGATGAGAAGTTCTCTGCTTTTGAACTTGTCTCTTGAACATGAACCAAATAAGTGTACCCGTAAGCACAAATAAGCAGGCAAGTCCAACAGAGGACACAGAGACAGAGATGGCTGGCAATGCACATGCAGGGCATGGCAAGACATGCAAGCAGAGCATCACTCAAAGCTTTTCTTCACATTCACCATCAAGGAGCTGATCTCAAAGGCAGATCAAAACAAGCATAGACTCAAGACATTTACATTTATTCATTTGTGCTTTTCCCCAAAGCAACATACAATGTAAAAACTACATACAGTAATTTACCTTTTTATTCACAGCTGAACGGATGAACTGCGGCAGTTCAAATATGTATGTTGATCAAGGGTGTTACAGCAGGAGAAGAGTCCTTTAAGACAAACCAGCTCTAACCCCTATGCCACCCGATTCCATTTCATTTTTTGGGTCTTTAAAAAAAAAAAAAAAAAAAAAACCCGCAGAAAAATCAAAGAGCAAACACCTTAGCCCAATGTGGTCTAAGCTCAGCGAAATTTTAACTACCTTCTAGAAAATTAATTTAGATGTTCCGCATCATGATGTTCAACTTGGCTCATAAATAACTCTTAAAACCAACTGAATAAATAACCCATGGGGGTAACGTAAAGCCTCTGTACGCAAAAATTACACTAATCGGGGTCAGAACGAGCTAGATGAATTTAGCAGAACAGATTTCTAGCAGCAGTAACTGAGGGTTACTGGCATGCTGACAAGACCCCTGCCACAGCTTCATGATAATTTTGGCTCTGTTTCACCCACTGCTCGTAGTCACGCAATGGGTTTGCTCACCTCTGACATCAACTCCCCTCCCTAAGAAGAGGGCAGAGTCAAGGGAACTGGTCAAAATTTTGGACTCATATGGGAAACAGGTCAACGTGTACAAAAGGACAGATGGCAGCCCCGTGTGGCCGCCGTACCCCACGTGAAGGGGAACACCTGGCCAGCCCCCGCTGGGTCCCAGGGCAGAGCGTGAGGCCGGCTATTTACCACTTTGATGCTCCAGACGGGGGTGTTGGCCGGCTGCCTGGTCTTTGCGGCGTCCCACCCATCCCAGCGGTCAGGGGACCACGAGGGGGAGCTGAATGCACTACGGCTGCTCCAAGTACCCTACAAAGGTGTGGCAGGTGAGAGAAGGGGGACAAAATGCAGCAACATAAATGGAAAGCCAGCAAAAAAGAAAGAAAATAAAAAGCCTTGAAGCAGGTGTGACTCTAAAGTTCGGGACAATTCTGGCTATGAGTGTAAAACTAAAGAATGAGGAGCAAAATGGTAGAATGCAGGGTTAAAATATTATATACTTTTTTTAAGATGCTATTATGCTGTCATTCCCTGCTATTGAGCATCAAGCTAGTTGTCATGGCAACAGCGTGCCTTGTTTGCATGTTTACAGAAACAGGGTTTATTATGTCAGCATGGAAGTACATGGTTCTCCCAGACAGAGCGGCCAGAACTCTGGGGGAGTTTCACACAAAACGTCACAGGGATCATTTGGTCAGTTTAATCAGCTGTCAGGAGGCAGGCCAAGTAATTACGTACAATTACACTGTCATCGTGAAGCAATGCGAAAAGGAAAAAAAATTTTGCTTCACAAAACAGTTATGTCATAAATAATATATTAAAAGACCCATGGGTCTGAATTCTTCCTCATGTATAGATTTGTCCCAATCTCTCATTTTTAATGTCAAGCAAAGTGTTGCAACAGAAACATACCCACAGGCACAAGAAAACTTAAAATGTGTAATTCTCACACAAAAAAAAAAAATGTTTTGGAGGAGGAGGAAAACATTTAACTGCAAGGTCTTCAAAGGGAAAAAAAAAGTCAAGGGCAGGGGGCTGAGCAAGAATGGGGGTTAAATAGAAAATTTAAAAAAAAAAGTCTTCATGCTCATTTCCAGTACAACCTCATGCAAGATAAAATGGTGCACTTGCATATATACATATAGACAGCACATGGGAGCTGTAATTTTACAAAAAACATTTAAAACAATTATAACTGTAAGGCAGAACTGTGAAGGATGTGAACTGTTTCAATCTTCTAAATCATGCAGTAGGATGGACATTTCTCTTTGATGCACTGGAGACCATCCACATCTTTTTCAGGACAGGTAAAAAGCACTAATGATGTGAAATGTTCCCCAAACCAATGAAGGTGGTTGAACCAAGTTAAAAAAAAAAAAAGGAAAAAAAAAACACAACACAAAAATGGATGCTTTATTCCTCCATAAAAAGTTTGGCACATAAAATAAGCATAGGGCCCCACTTGAACTTTACTGCAGGAAGAAAGTCAAAGCAGGACACAGTGGATCGCAGTTTCCAGTTCAAATACCTAATGAATCTGCAGTGACCTTGCAGAATAGAATGGCTTTAGCAAATACTCATTCTCCTGCCTTGAAATCTTTCATTTCAGTTCAGAAGAAATATTTACTGTTTCCAAGATGCAAAAACATTGTCTTCCTGGGACAGCCTGAGAACTGAACACAAAACCACCCTTTACTCCCAGGCCTTTTGAAAATTCCAAAAAAATCAGAAACACCTCATTTTGAAAGTGAGGCAAGTGAGTCTCACCCCCCTCCCTAGCTGCAGGTCTAATTCTGCATGCCCTTCTTCCCCACTATGTTGGATTCCTGTAGGTGTTCTCTGCAGATGCCCTGACTCCAAGCAGCAGCTCACAAAAGGCATCTACAGTGGCCACGAATTCATCTGATTGTACCACGCGTTAGCAGACTCGCAAACACTCGGCACTCGCCGAATAATCATTCAGAGCATAGCATCCTTACACTTCACCTAAAACTGGAACAAGAAACCATCAACACTAAACTTGCAGCCCAACAACAACAAACAACAAAAATGAAATGCCCATGAGCAGACAGTCAACTCTCCTGTTACTCTTATGCAAAATGTAGAGTTTAGGGAAATGCTCGGCTCTTATTTGAATGGCAAAACCTCAGGCATACAAACAGTCAGTATAAACGGCATATTTAAATCATACTCATGCACACAAACAGGAAATCCCCTGCTCAGCCTGGGTACAAGTCCACCCTTCAAATTACAGGCTGCCGACTGGGAGGATGGTGCAGGAACAAGGACGGGAAGCAGAATTCAATTACTCCTCACGAGGGAGCTCATCTGAAATGCACCCCCGGAGATTTCTCACACGCTTCCACTGTTCCCCAAGGGACCACTGTCTCCTTTCCGTGAGCGATCTCTCAGCCACGCGACGCCGATTCCATCATCACCCATGCTAAACAGCAAACCTCACAGAACTACAAAATCTGGTTTGTAAATATGGGCCCTATCAGTTATAATTTGAAAACTACTGTGCATGGTTTTTGCTGTCCAAAAAAAAAAAAAAAGGCCCATCATGTCTCACAGCTGGATGAGCAGTTATCCAAAATTACACACGTCTGAATAAAGGGCCCTTTGTTTCTGCTCAGCATGAGGTGTTTGGCCCCCAAGTTGCCCTCTCCGTCTCTTCGGGTCACCAAAGAGAGGAGACCCGGCTCTGCCAGAATCATTCCACGATAATTAACGCTTGTTGTGCATGGAAAATAATCAACGTGATGGAAAGGCTGCAACAAAGGAATCCATAGGTCCGGTAGGCCTAAATGCCAATCACCCCAGTGTGACGAAAAACCGTAGACATCAAAGCCACAGAAAACCAGGCAGGACCTACCTGTTTCACCCTAGGCCTTCCTGGTGAGAACTTCCTTTTGGAAATGGCCGGCTTTCCCATGCCAATTTTGGGAGTGACTGGTATGAATGTCGCTGCTGGCATGTTGCCGACATAGCCGGCCGGCAGCAAAGAAGCCTGAGCATGGGATGGCTCCTTGGGTGAGGCCTCTCCAGAAAGCGGTGATAGTGCCAGCTTGGCTGAGTTCTCTGAGGAAGCCTCGGGGGAGTACTTCAGGGCTTTGTCCTCCCCAGTCGGTGAACTCAGGTCCGAGAAGCTGTGCTCACTCGGAGGGGTGATATCCCTCTCCTGCAGCAGAGGGCTCACATCAGTGCCAGGCAGCACAACTGCATCCCCTGACAGAGGACTCAGCAACACGCCCTCTTCTCTCGGTGCAGGGTCCAGAGCACTCTGTTCATCTGCTTGATCCAATTGCAAGGTCTCAGACGGGGAGACCTCCATAGGCTCGTCCTCCACGCTCAGTGGAACAGTTTCTTTGGTAGGTGGGGTCAAAGTGTCCACCGGTGCTTCTGCTTCCCGCTGAACCTCTGGCTCAGCACACATCGAATGCACTACTGTTTTCCCATCTATAATCCCGACATCCTCGACCCGTTCACCCACCACGGCACCAACAGGGGACAGGCCCTCATCCACCAGGTCCTGACTCTCTTCAGGTGAAGCCCGATCCTGCGTCACAATCACAGTGACCTGAATTTCCTGTGCAGGCTCGATGACTAAAAGAGAGAGAACACAAATGAGACAAAATAAGAAAGTGGGTGAGGTGAAGGCAAGTGCTCCTTGGATGGGAACGAAACCTACATTTGGTGATGTCCCCAATCTACCAAGAGCAAAGCATATGCCCCAAAACCCACCTGATGAAACCCCTGTGTGCTCTTCGGCAGCTTCAACAGCAGCCTCCTCTTCCTCCGGCTTCTCCTCATCCCCTTCCTGGCCCTGCTCCACCTCTCCAGCAGTAGTGTCCACAGTGCCTTGAACAAGGGAAGGGAACAGCAGCTATGTGTCAGCCAGAAACTGGTGGGGTGTGGAGGGGGGGGGGGGTGGCAGGGGGCTAAAGAATAAAATATTGTTTTTTGGCTGTGGCAGTAAATTAAATGTTAATGATGGAAAAATAACTGACTATAATAAGGGTTTAATTAAAATATAAATTAAATTCTGTCCTGCAGGCAAAATGTGGCAGTGAAACAATACCCCTTTTTATGCATGTTCAATCCAGATATGGGAGGGTTCTCAGGTTCATCCACTGACTGATAGGTCCTATTTTGGCTCACACAAAGCTGAAGACTCACTGAAGGCCTTCGATAACACCATTTCCTGGTGGTGATATGTGAGTGGAGAGCTTGCAAGACCTTCAACCAATCCATGGGCAATCCAATAACTGACAACACAATTAATGCAACCTAATTATTTTAAACATGTTAGTGGTCACATGGCTCCCTTTCCATTTGGAATTACTGAGTTGAATTCAAGATGGCCGCTTTCAAGACGGTGGAGGGGCACACACACATACCTCACATATACACCCATTGCTCTTATGTGAAATGGTACTGGTTACAATAATCTAACATTAGGCATTTTAAAAAACATTTGGGTGGTTCCAGACCCGTGAATGACTTGTATTTCAACTATGTATATAGCAAACTTCAAAATAAAGATAATATTAAGAATAAACACAGTAATATAAGCATAATACAGTACAGTATTATTCTTATCGCTTAGCCACATAGCCGACATTTTATCCATCCTTTCTAACATTACGTCATATGCTTTCAAGCGTTTTTGAGCGCTCAAAGGAAGAGCAGTTTTAAACGTGGGATTTTACTTGCGCCACAGTATCACAAATTGTGTGCATTGGGCTCTCACTCATACCCAGTGCTTTCCTAATGCAAGTTGTCGCCTCACCACGCTCATACCTGTCTCACAACTACATTTCTGTCAAATGAAATGGACTTTCTACAGCACATTGACTCCCTCGCACCACTGCACCACCCACACCTTTGCCTTGATGACATTTTAACACAGCACCTCACAGCAGGAAAAACACAAGCACTGAGATCACGCCAGCCAGAATTACTGACAACAATGACAACAAGGTTCAGCTGTTGCTCGTATTTTGTTTTGCAAAGTTATCATAACAAGGAAGTTTCCTTCCATTAATTACAATAATACTCTATGTCTGTCTACCGGCACTCGTTCAGCTCCTTTGTAACCATTACTTACCTTACGTTTAAAGGTTTGCATAGAACATACATACAATGTTTATGTATTTAACTTTTAATGTACAGAAACAAAACAAACACAAACAAGATCAATGAAAATAAGGCAAATAAATTTCAGATTCCCTAAACAAGCTGACATTGTTTGAAAAGTCCAGATGTGAAACACGATTAGAGTACAAAAGATGAAACTAGCAAAGAAGGGGAAAATGAGGCCGAGACATTCCATCACTTAAAGCACTCAACCTGCCAAAAATCCCATCCATTAAAAACAACGAAACAATAAGATGTAAACAGACTACACAGTGCAAACCAAAAAAAACACAGGACAGACATGTAAAAGTGGAATCTGGATCCATCTTATTTGCACTACTACTGAATAAAAGTTGAACAGAGAGTTCTGAGGCGTATGAGGGCTCTCAGGGTTGCAACAGAGCACTCTGTATCGACCAGGAATCTGCACTGCACCCTCAGTTGAACGTAGGGCCCAGAAGGGAAGCTGTGGCAGGCAAGCTGGGTGCTCTTTTTTCAGAAGTGACTGGTTTGTTGTTGGAAACAATCACTCTGTACTAAGACCATCCTGACCTAATTCTGAACAAGAGGGCTTGCAAAGGAGGCAACGGATGAAAGACTGTGCTTTTCACCTTGCTAAGTTCCAGTGTGACTTAACCCAGAATAAAATTCATGAGTTCTTCCAATAGAAACCTTAGCACACGTCTAGCCACATACAGTTTGGCCAAATCGACGAGAAGCACTACTTTGACAGGCAATTAATTTTCATCTCTACAGAAGAAAGTGGAAGATCGTAAACAGCAGGGATGTTTGTGCATGTAAGTGTGCTTATGAGGGCCTGGCAGGAATTTTGGCTGTTCTTGACCTTTGATGTACACAGTAAAGCTCAGGAAGCCATCGGCAGAGTGCGGCGTGCTCATCTGGCAGCGCGGCACCATGGTGATCTGAAGCAGCCAGTGGAGAGAGTGTGGGCACCGAGCCTGAAGCAGGGAAATGAAAAAAGGAAAATGCACACAAACCACACCAGAAGTAGGAAAAGGGACCCACGCTGGGGTCCGTGTAAACAGCAACCAGGCCTCTTGGCATCAAAGACGTCATGTAAAATTAGGGAAGCCCCCAGGTGGACTAGATGGGCTGGGCAGCAGCAGATGGTTCACCCGTCCTAGGGGTAGATAGGGAGAAATACATAGAACTGGAGGATTACCGATTGGGCTGTACAGATGGGCTGAGATGGAAGCCCACAGAGATGTTCATCTCTCACCAGTTTGAAAGAGGAGAGAAAGGAGACAGGGGTGCTTTAAACATCCATTAACCCACGTCAGGCCTGCAGACTGACGCTGGAGCCCTCCCTAGAGGGCTTGTCAGTGAAGCTGCCACGGCTCCTGACTCAACAGATCAATACGGGGCCCATTCATCAAAGCAAGCGGCCTAGAGAGACATGGGCCTGACAGCGGCAGGGTGCTGGTTTAAATAGGATCATGCTCCCACCATTAGCAGCTCAGCCTTGAACAAGTCATGTCTGAAGTTCTACTGCTAGGAAACTTATTTGAACATATTTTGGTATTACTGAAAATCGCAGTGTGAGAAATGCAGAGGAAACTGATGTGAATGATTGCCTTACGTACTATTCTCTACTGACTAAAGCATGTGAGCTATTTGGATGTGTCCGAGTGTATTTACATTGCTGTATATATCTGCAAAGTCTTTTGCTTTAACCTAAGTTTTCTTTTTCTCAGTTTGCCCTCCTACAATGTAAATATTAATGTAGTAAAAGCTTTTCACCAAAGCAAGCTACAATGATTAATATTTAGTATTTGCAGTAGCTCACACCTTTATCTAAGGCGGCTTACAGCGCTAAATACTATGCAAAACACTCCTCACAGTCCTTCAAACATCTACAATATACAACACACTCATGCACGCAGTTTTGAGAAAAAGTTTGAAAACACATTGAATTAACAATATTCCTGCATGAATGGCTCCTAAAAGTGACCTACTCTTCACCCAAATCATTATTTTACATAGCATTTTACACGTCCATATCTTTACTGGGCAAGCAGTTTAAACAAACACGTGCATTCATGGACATGTAGACCAAATAGTTCCGTTCTGTTAGGTTCTGAAACACCCCCATAAAATTCTGGACTTAAGCACAGGTTTGTTTCTTGCATAACCATTGAGGGGGACACCATTCAATCTGTCTAGTTCACAATATAGTCCTTCAGCTCACTGGTGGTGGGAAAAATTATTCAGAAACACTCAGCAAGCCATGGAAGAATATGAGCAGTTATACAAAATTCCACTAGACTGCGATCAGAGAAAGTCTTCACTCCTATTTTAACTTCATTTACCACCATCTCATCCTCAAAACCAACAGAAGCCACCAAATGTCAAGCTTACTTCACCTTGAGGCTTTATCATTGTCAGGATAAAAATCTGTTCATTATGAATAAATTGTTTGATCAATTGAACAGTACAGATACTAGACTAATCACTATGTAAACTAAGCTAGATGCTTTTAAGGCTCAACTAAAGTAGTTTTTCCTCTTTTGGTTCAGTTTTCAAAACAAAAACTTGAATTTAACTGGTTGTAAGGATATGTTTAAGACTAGTTTCAGCCAGGCTGAAAAATTAATAAATAAGCACAGTCTCGCCCTATGTCACCCACATCTGTCTAATAGAGGCAAAGTTAGCGACTTAATGGGGGTGTCAGTATGTTATGAGCCAGATAATCCACAACTTGCGCATCAGTAAACACAGTTTTTTTTGTGTGTGTGTGTGTGCGTGCGTGCGTGCGCTTTTCTCACCCTGTTTTTCCCTGTGGCTGGTATCTTTGACACTTTGGCCTCCTGCACAGTCTATTTTCACTGTTACTAGGATTGCACTCTGATGTCATTCCTCAGATCTGACAGAGCCACTCCCCCCAGCGTAGGCGTCATGGCGCAAAGTGTTTCCATCATCAGTGGGGAAACCTTGGTTTTCACCTTCCACATTCTCTCCATTTCATCAATAAACAATGATCTCTCAATTTGCCTGGGCTCAAACACATTTCCAACCAAATGCGATTTCATTTTTAATACCGTGAATATTGTAATATTTAGTGCACTTCTACACAGGTCTATATGGGAAAAAGTATAAATCATCACACAATGCAGACTTTTCAGGAACAGACTTTAGATAGGTACATCAAGGGGTGGCTGTCCATAAACGTACGTATACACGTATATTGCGTGTTATTGCTTCCACCAGCATTTAAATAGAGTTCAATAAAAAATTAAACCTAGTTTAAAACAATGTACATAATTTTAAATAAGGCTAACAACTTTTACTGGTTACCCATTGAACGAAGTAAAGAGAGGCTTGTGAAGTCTGCTGTGTGGAGTGTGGTGGTGGCTAACAAGCACTTAAATCACAGTAAACGCAGAAATGCTGTGCAAACACATTCGGAAAAACAAAGTGTAAGATATCAGTGCCCACGTGTCAAAATTTTACTTTGAATAAAGTCACAGCAGTATACATTTTACTACAGTAAATACAGATTTTTTATTACAGTACGTTATTTGTTGATTTTTTATTTTTATTCAATGTAGATTTTTTTTTAATTTGGGATAAGCGTCAAATAAAAATGTGTTCCTGTTCAGATACTGATATTTAGGTATTAATTTTCAAGAACTGTTACAGCAAAAATAAGAACCTCAACTACCAAACACCAGCTAACATTCCAACAATTGTTCACGTCAAATTACGCAATTTCTTTCTCATTTGTTACGCGTTATTGCTGTGATATACACAGATCTCTCTTTTGTTTGGTGCTCAGACAAAACAGATTTCGTTTACATGACGTTTAACGGCAAAATGATCAAAGAAGCGATGGGCTTAGAACTGTGCTTAATGCAGACAATCAACAGCTCGAATGAATCCAGTAGCACATGGGGATGGTATGTTGGAAGGCTTTAACCAACATCAGATCATTAGCTACAAGTGGTGCGTAATTGGGTAGAATTGCATAGATGGTGACATATCCCATGCACGGTGAGGAGGGCAAGAGGTGAGATTGGTGGCTTTTTGGGGAAATTCATTCTGCCACAACATGTGGCGAGATGCAAGGGTGACAAGATAGTATGATATGACTGAGTAAATAACAGACTTACACTGCACAGACTCTGGACTGGGTGCGGAGACCTCATGGGTTCCACAGGTCTGTGTATTGGCTACCTCCAGCTCAACCTGCCTGCAGAGTGTGCAGATATAGCCGTCCCGATCCAAAGGGCCCGTGTTGGCCCCTGCTTGGCGCTCACACTCCAGGTGCAGACACCTGCAACAAAAAGTTTCTGCACTTAAAAAGTCAATCCTATAAACTATGGAACAGTCAGGAAATTAGCAAGCAACACATTTATTTGGTTCCTGGCAGACAGGACACATTCTGACAACCCATGGTTCGTGCTGTCCGTCGGATGGGCTGCTAACGGATGTGACTTGACAGACGGCCCTCTCTGAGGCTCCTTTAGCATGCTACTACCCTGCAGGCGAGCTTGGCGGGGTGCCCTGTGTGAACACGCCATCCCCTCCTCTTCTTGCATCAGCGGCATCGTCAGACAGGCGCGGGCAAAGCGACAATGAGCACAGCACCTGCCAGTTTCACAGGAAGCACCCGTGCAGGAGCACCTCACAGCAAACACATGGTATGTTTGCATGTATAGGAGCAACTAACAAAACAGCATTGGTGCAATCTTTCCGTGCACTTCCTGAACGCCCTTTCAGGAAATCTCATTCTACAGCCGTTAAGTTCAAAACATAGTGTCAGTTAGGTGACAACGCACTGAATGTCAATTTGGGCAAACAGAATTTTCTTCAGTCAATCAGGACAACTCCTAAATAAAGCTACATGTTCCCACTTACATTCAGTGCGAGGAAAGCTAATATTAAAATAAACAGAATAAATTTATAAATGCGTAGGTCATTTTAAGTGGCTTATCAATAACCAACATTGGAGAAAGGTCAGCTAAATAAAATGTATTTTTAAAAATCCCCCTGGCATAAACATGAGGTGGAACATTGCATTTCTGAGATAGGACGGGCTCGCCAAAAACTGTGAAGAGGGACGATACAAAGACAACAAATTATCAAGTGGCCTTCTAAACAGCTCTGTGCCCATTGTTGGAGGCAAAATAAGATAGGTTTAAGAATTAATGTTCAAGCTCAAACAACTCATTTTAATTATACTACAATTTCACAGGTGAGGGCAACTAAAATAGAGGATAAAAGACTGATTTTCAGGTATTCATTTAGTTAACACCTTTCTCCAAAGAAACTTACAATGTTAGGCTACTTATACCAATTCACTGCACTTGGGTGGGATTTGAACCTGGGACTTTCTAGTGCATGGTGGCAGCTCTAACTACTATGCCACCTGCTGCCCATACTAACACAAGTATATGCCTCACCTTTTGCAGGCCTGACAGGTGAGATGGTCTGAGAGGAAGTCGCTGCCAAGGGTTTTGCCGCAGAAGGTGCAAGGACCAGTGGCACCCTGCTGTTGGTAGCAAGCATCACACAGCAGGCAGTTGTGGTGCCACTGGCCACTGGTCCTGGTCCCACACTGGACACAAACTCTGCAGTCCTGCACAAGGAGAGAAAAACCATGTACAAACCCACAGACCTGCAGTTTTGCAGAGGAAGACAAGTTACACAGATACACACGAATTACAGCCCTGCCTGGATTTTACCAGGCCCTGTGGAACATTAAGAGTAGAGCGCCCCCTCTTGTGTCAGTTCAACACATCCAGCAACACACTGGCTGAAAGCAATGAAAGCAGCAACATGGAACACGGGCCTGATTTACTGCTAGTGGGATTCTGTCAAACTGATTGTGGGATCATTTCACCCCGATAGACGACACTAGAGTGAAATAATTACAGCCTTGTGAAATTTCAGAATATCTCCAGCCACACTCAAGACAGCAAGGCCTTCAATTGCTATATCGGCAAATTTACTGTGGCTCCAAAAGAAGCACTTGTGCCTCATCAGAACATAAAATATAAAAATTAGCAGAACGCCCCCTCCCACTCTAGCACATTGGGCTGAAGAACAAGCATCTACTAAGAGCTGTTGGTCTGATCTTGGCTGGACTACAACGTTTAAAGCACACCAAGGTTGTCCGAGAAGATGCTGGCAAGAGCCAACAAAGTCCTCTGGGAGAGCTAGAACCACACCTCCCACTGGGAGGGTTTGAGGGGTCAGTGATGCATGGCACGAGCTAGATAACGGCATTCAGCCTGGTAACAGCGTCCATCCTTTCAGACAGGATAAATTGCAGGACACCCAGAGGCCAGCGGCTAACCGGCATCCTGAACCAGAGGCCACTGCCCCTCTATGACAATTCCCCCAATCAGCCCTGCAGCTCCTGTGCGCCTTAAAGCCACAACTGTAACAAGATATTACACTACTGCAGTGACAAGAAGCACGTGTTCAACCTCATGCCACCTCAGACCAAAGGTTATCCATTTCCTTTTGATGGCAGGAGCATTTGTGATTGGAGCACCATGCACAAATGACACCAGCTGAGAAGAGGTCATGTTGGGGTTATACAGCCGTTACAGGTAACGGAATAAGATCAGTATCGTTGCAATTAATTTGACAAAAAAAGAGCTTCAACATTTCTATTATCTACAACCATCTGAGGTCTAGGAGCCAGAGACCCCTGGTGCTCAGGCAATACGCTCCGCACCAAACATGCTGCTGCTGGAGCCTGATAATCAGCACGGTTATCCTCCCCTGATCAAAATTATGACATCAGCACATCTCCTGAAACCATTTTCTTTTGATCTTCTTGTCCTCATGTCCACAGGTTGCATTCTACAATTGCTGCGACGACTCAACTCAGAACGAAACTGCAGCACCGCATCTGGAGACCGCAAGCGTGCGAATGAGCGATGGATAGAGAGAGGCGATAATGGGCAGCCGGGTGCGGATTGCGTGTGTTGTCACAAGGCTGCACGGCTGACTCATACCAAGTGCTGTTCCGGGCGTGCCAGGAGGGCTGCATGAAGGCAGCACGCACGCACGAGCTGGTCCTCATTTGTTTTTCAAAATGGACCGGATATTGGGGGGGGCAACAAAATTAATTTACTTATTCCATTACTACTTCTGGGAAAAACTTCAATTTGTTCCAAATCCATCACAAGTTTGCCCCAAAATCACTGAACAATGCCAAATGTTACAAGGAAAAAGTAGTATAACGTGTCTAACACTCCTCAAATGTGGCCTTAATTTATCTTGCTGGACTGCATGTCTCAGACCAGGTAAATGAAAATCCTGACAGATTAACAACATGTAATTAATAAGTACAGACTGTATAAGTGAAAGCTATGTATAACAGGGACAAGTGTGTGTGTATGTATGAGTACACGTACACACAGATGCATATATAGACACACAGTTTGACCACAAAGGAGGGGGTGGTCGTAACATTCAAAGCCCCTAGTCGTGGAGGGACTCAACATCCGAGCTGAGCAGACAGGAGGCCACCAAGGTCTCCAGCATTGTGACAATATCTCTGTATCAACACTGAGCACACTGTGTACAGCCAGGGGAATGCTAGAAAGGGACTTCTGGGAAATTTACATTTTAAAAGTGATGATTTAAACCCACCCCCATCCAGCAACAAAAAACTACTGTGAACACAGTTAATTCTTTCTTCTCTTGTCATTACTGGACAGGCCTCCAAACATCAAGACGTTTCCCAAATGAACTTAGAAATGAGGCAGGGATGAAAAATAACCCACAGACTAAACAAAACCAGAAAATTCCTATGCCTTAGTACTCAAACGGGGTGCTACAGCAGTGGACATGAAACCCCTGTGATCTCACTGCTGCCCACAGCTCAAAGACCTGCTCTTCTTCAAAGGCTGGGCGCAGAAGAAACTGAAACACAGCAGTTCTCACCGAGCCCTCCCCATCACCCCCAGCTGAGCCGCAACAACAAACAGGGAGGCATCTGAAGATGCTCCGTTGCCTTTATAACTTTTACTGCTGTGAAAACTCCGGCAACTTCCAGAGGTTACCCATCTTCACTCGCAAGTTGAAAACGTTCTCACCTTGCACCTCCAACCATTGGTGGGGATTGAGTCCATGACAGGCTGCAGGCAGAATGTGTGGTAACCTTTGTCACACATGTCACAGACCAGCATCTTACTGTCCTCTCCAGGGTTCCTGTGGCAAATAAATAAAAACCACACAGTGAATGAACAGTCCCCTTCCCTGAGAGCGAGGGCTCAATTTTCAGCCCAAGATTTGTGCGGCTTAAGTTGTGTTGGAAATAAATCCAGGGCTTCGAGCACAGATTTATGTTTCCTGGGTTTCCTTTAAGATTGCAGGACCTGCAAGATCAATCAGGGCACCAGTGTGGAATTTAGGGGGCAATGCAAATCCACACTAAATGAGAGTGTCATTCAGTATTTACGGCCATGCGGCACTGTTCAGCTCATTTTTTGCC
The DNA here is from genome assembly GCA_900497675.1 of Arapaima gigas. NCBI lineage: Eukaryota > Metazoa > Chordata > Actinopteri > Osteoglossiformes > Osteoglossidae > Arapaima > Arapaima gigas. The sequence continues at coordinate 692,335 of UFQX01000096.1, forward strand.
TCGTCGTCACTGTGCACCCCTGAGCCCCCACCCCCCGCCCTACCCCCACGGAAAGCCTCGCTCTTCTGCAGCCTATTTTGAGTTCAAGTAGCCCCCACCCCCACACGCACCATCCTCTTCCGCCTCGCCACCCCCCAACCCCCTTCTGCCCCCGCTGCCTCCCACCCCAGGAGGAGCTGCATTCAAACCTCACTCCCCCCCCCCCCCCCCNCTCACTCCCCCCCCCCCCAGTCCTTTCCAGCATGTACGTGGGTGCTACCAGGTGAACAAATTCACCCCTCCAAGACATTGCAGCCCGGATGTAGCTGCCAAACATGAGGCTCCCCCACCCGTCTCCACCCCCTGACTGTAATGCCCACAACATAGCCTGAGAGCACACGCGAGCAGCTCAATGCGTCTCAGACTCAGCCTGCCCCAATACGTGCCTCTGAATTGCCCCTGTCCCCCAAACAACTAAGGGTTGCTCTGCAAAAGCATGCATTAAAGCAGAGCCTGGCAAGGTGGTGGGTTTTAAACCCTTTCACTGCCTCCACCAGAAATGGCTGGGGAACAAAAAGGGGAGAGTAAATGTTGAAAACCATTTACATTTTATTCACGAGGCACTTTTCTCTAAAGTGATGTAAAATTAACTACTACTGACTGACAGAATTAAGATACTCTACACTAAACTCCCTGCAATCATTCACCCATTTATACAGAAATCACATGACACCATGAACAATCTGGAATACCCAGTGCAGCTCAAATCCAGCTCAGTCTGTGTGGAGTTTGCGTGTTCACCTCACATCTGCATTTGTTTCCTTCTGTGATTCAGGACAATGGATGAATGAATGGAAGGACATGGGCTTGTCCTTCATACATACCTACTACTTACAGGTTGAGCCAATTTCATACCATGTCCTAACGCACAGCCCAGGCACTGTGAGGTCTGAGCAATAACTGTTGAACTGCTATACCTTTTAACAGGATGCAAAAACTGAAGGACCTAATTTCAAATCCCACCCGCTGCTGTCGGACCCTTGATCGTGGTAGTTGCTTTGTATTCTTCCAGTAAAATTTAATCAAAAGGTACATAAATGAGTAAATCACAGCAAGTTGCTGTGCAGAAAATATCAGCCAAAAGGATAAATGTAAATCTATACTACACACCTGCGTGAATTACAAAAAAGGAATATAAATGTTCTGTTCAATAGCTCATCCAAAGTCACAGCATAGTAACTCTCAGCTGGATTTTAATTCTAAAGGTCCTTGAATTCTGTGTTTTGAACAGCACCCCGATATTCTCGCAATCTAACCTGAGTTTTAATCAAACTGGCCCCACCAGGGCAACTCAAGTTCAGTGCTGCACTCTGGATGTGTGCGAAGCGGGTGACTCACTTGCACGTCTGGCAGACCTTGCACTCAGGGCACTGCCAGCCAGCTCTCTTCAGTGGGGTGGCACTGATGTCCAGACACGTGCCGTGATAGTGCTGCCCACATGTGGTGCAGAAGAGTTGGTCCAGGAGGTCGCCAGGGCTGTCACATACCGCACAGTTCGCCTCATCCTTGGCTGCGGGCGAAAGGGTGGTGGAGGGGGTGGGGGCGCACATGCAATAGAGAGGTCAGCTTCTGCATTCATCACCCCACTGCTTGTACCCAGGTAAAGCTCTGGTGTGGTGAATAAATCTCAAGATGGACATTCATGGACCTATCGATCAGCCCTTCAGGCAGAACTGTGGAATCCTCGCCCAGTAAAAAGTTAATTGAATTCTATGATAAAGTACAGAGCCAGACACTTAACAACCGCATCCACCGTGGCATTAAACCCCTGCAAGTTTTACTATATTATCGGTCCATCTGTCCACCTATCCATCTGTCTGTCTTAAAACATCAGTAACCCAGGTTGAAATGACACAGAATTGGGCCAGTTGCCAGACGAACACTATTCAAGGGGGGCGTTTTTCAAAATAGACAGAAACAGATATAAAACGATACAGATGCAGTGAAAATTATTCACCCACAAGAGTGCTTACAAAATTTGTTGTTACAGCCAAAAGTTACACACGTGAACTGAATTTGTTTAGTTAAAACCTACTTATTTTGACAGGCCATAATTTGGGAAGCTTGACCCCCCCCCCCCCTTTAGTCTGTAGGCATTTTATTATTGGAAGGTCCAGCAATTACAGCCTTACAGATGCAATTTGAACCAATTACAGCCTCATGTCTTTAGTGGCATGTTTCAGCAGTTTGTATCTATATTTGTAGAAATGCATTTTCACTTTGTCAAAGGAAATTTTGTATGAACACACAAAGTACACCTACACCTCAGTAACTGGGCTCCCAGTTTCTGAGTTTCTGATATAATGAGCGGTCTAAACTCATTGAGAAGTCCCGGCAGAACGAGTGCCACCTTAGCAAAGCCGAAACAAAAACTCAAAATCGGCATAGGAACAAATACACGTGGCACTGTGCGCAGCATCTGCGTTCTCAGTCTTTGCCTTCTGTGCAACAGTGTTCAAACGCAGTTTGCACTTTTGTGATTTCTTTCACTTCAGTTCAGTCGGTAAGTCCTACAGTAAATTTATTACAGTAACAGTTCATTACAGTTGGTACATTTCATAGTTTTTCCATTTTATATGCTTTTAATTATTTTGAGTGCTCAATGTTTGTTGCTGTTACTACTTGTAACAAGAAACTAAATTTAATCATGATACTAAATAAGTAGCTGCACATAAACACGCAAATCCAAATTAATAATCTCATTAACAGTTTGGTAATTGTGTAATTTGTGTCTAAAGTGTTCATCACACTATAGGTATTTTGGGGAAATTAAATGGGGTTGTTCAGTTGAACCCCGAACTGATCATAATGTTCCTCATAAGAAATAATAGCTTCCCCATATCAGAGTTTACAGTATTAATGTGATTTTTAGGAACCAATGACACTTGAATACTGAGATATGGGTGTATATAGGAATAAGCTACAAACTGTCAACTGTAAATGAGCGTGTCCTGTTGTGCTACTGGTTCTGGTGCACGAAGAGACACTCACATCGGTCAATGGCAAGCTGGATGTGCTCGGGGCACAGCAGCGTCAGGCTCCTGAAGTCCTGGAACGTGCCCGCCGCTGCAGCGCAGGGGTAGTGGTACAAGCGGGAACACTCCTCCTCACAGCACTTGATGGATGCTCCAAGGCGCTTACAGTATGCACAGGACTGAGTGAGAGGAGGACAATAGGGAGACAGAGGTGCGCACTTAAAAAGCTGCGTCTGACCAATAGAGTGAACAAAACAAGAGAACATTCAGAAAGGTCTTATTGTTTTTTTGTAGTGCACCACATTTCAGCCCATGAAAGGTCATGTACATTCGACAAAAAAAACAGCAAAGAAAGGAGAAAGACTATACTCAAGATTCAAAACTATATTCAAGATTTTAAGACCAAGGGCCACATCTCCTGCAGGCAGCCACCTGAGTGCGGGTCAGAAAGAAGCAATAAAAAAATAAATAAAATAATTTGGTGGGTCATCTTAAAGCAACCCTGACCATAACTATAAAAGATCCAAGCCCCTCCCAGATGGTGCTAATGTCTAACATATTGATTGAAATGACGGGCCCAATAAGAGCAGCCACAGTGATGGAGAAAATTGCTTTCAAATGGAATTTAGATCTCAGAAGAGCTTGGCACGTGTCATCCTAAACTTCGGGGACAAAACCCTTCTCTCTCTCTCTCACACACACACACACACAGTAACAGCAGAGAACTTGTCCCCTAAATCCAAGTATGAAAAACAAAAGGGTGCAATGTCTCAGCAGAAGCCTTTTCATGGCATGCAGGGGCCTCAGGTCTATGGGATCTATCACCCTGTCCCCTCTCAGGACAGTCCCGACAACCTGCTGCAACGCGAGTGTTGACATCCCAGTGATTAGCACCTACACACTAGCTGGCTCTTAGGGGACGAGGCAGTGCTTGTTCACAGCTACCGTTTTGGGTCAGACCAGGAGAACAAGGCTATCTGAAGGTTGTCTGGACGATGGGAAGTGCAAATGCAAGAGGCCTCTTTAACACTTTGGTGCAATTTAATCAAGGCTGCGCCACTTCAACGCCATATGCTGTTGCCCAGAACAATCAGACATGACAAGAGTAATTAAATCAGGCCACATCACTGTGGGACTGATCCTTGCATCAGAAGGAAAACATGCTTTACAAGGAAGCCCTGCTTTCAATTAAAATAAAAATATTTCAAACAAATATAAATGAACGGTGTTAACGCAACTTTATTTTAACCTCAATTTCCAAACCTGACATTACGAAAAGTCTTCTGATGAGAGTAAAGAAATACGACACGTGTAGCAACCAACTGTCTCCCTTCCACCAATCATCTTCCTATAGGGAATTTTTCACATAGTGTCAACCTTACACACACACACACACACACACACACACACACACACACACACACAGAGAGCAGGTCTTGCAATCTGCTAGAAGGCAAATGAGTGTCCTGTCAGTAGTTAAGCAGATTATGGGTGCAAATGTAATTTAGGGAACAAAATAAGGTGGGGTTTTGGGAGGGGGTGGACGCCTCCAAAGCACTGTGACCTTTTCTTTTCACAGATGAATGAGCCTCCCGGCTGGAGGGGTAACCTTTCAGATAGGCCTGATCCATCAAGCCAACACAAGGCTATGGAGGAGAAAGGGGGAGGGAGCTTTCCACAGGTACCCACTGGGGGTATCGAGAGGGAGCAGGTGGCCTTGAGCCCCCACCCACTAGGCACTGCCTCCCAGGGGGTTATGTGGGTACAGCTTCACCCTCAGGCTCATCTTTACTGCTACTAAGGTCTGTGGTCTGATAAAAGATATTTTTAGATTAACAGAAGAACATTGGGTCACAGTAACACAGACCGATAAAGTACAACAAACAGATACCACAGGTTCAAATATGTCAAGGATGTGATCATTTACCACTGAAGATACAAAGAAGTTTTAAGATGCTGCAGAATCTGACAATTATCATGCAGCTCATACTAAATTCTTTCCTTCCAAGAAAAATTAACATTTTGTCATCCATATACTGTATTTATAAAGGGAACTTCTGCTGTAAACCATAACAATTAAACACATTTTCATCCCAAGTATGTAAGCGCCAGCAGCCTACATTCCATATCTTCATCAAAAAACATTGGTTGTGCTTTACAAAAGATTGCACATGATTAATTTAGATGCTGCAATTGCAACATAAAGGCTGCAAATGACATTTTGAACCTGTCGCCATCTCCATATGTATAAAGCCAAAGCTATGCCTTTGTCTGTCTGTTCCTTACACATGGTTTTGTTTTTCAAGCCACAGACTTGAAATTTGGCACACAGGTACTTCTCACTTCAAGTGAGGTTTGTCACTTTGTCAAATACACACACACACACACACACACACACACACGAGATGTGTGCCTCCGGGCAGTTCCCAAATAATGTGTCAAGGTGAAGACAAATGAGCCACTTCTCTTTCACATGCACAGGCCACTTCATACACTTACTCCAGGGATGGGCAACAGGAGGGGGGGGGGGGTGATTTGGTAAAAAGGAAGAAGTCCTATCCATGCGTTTGACCACAGGAGCCAACAGTCATATATGAGCAAATAAAAATATAAAAACGTAAAAATAGTAAAATTTGTAAAAATAGTAAAATTACACACTCACACACACACACACACGTGACATAAATCCCACCCCCCCCCCCCCAATTNAAAATTTGTAAAAATAGTAAAATTACACACTCACACCCACACACACACGTGACATAAATCCCCCCCCCCCCCCCCCAATTTGACTACAGCCAGCACACATCACTCTGCAGTATCTGCCTGTTCGTCATCACTAACACTACCCACTGAAAGCAACCGCTTTAACGGTAAAACAATTTTATGAGATATGTGTTAAACTATTTACCTCTACACTTTCTGACCTGGGTAGCACTTGGTAACTCAGCTGGTGCAGTCTAAAAGAAGAAACAATATTCTGAAAGACATCATCTGGCAAGCAATCTATAGCTGTCTTGAGGGCATCATTCTTCTCCCCAACATACAGCAGTAGAAGAGCGCAAAAAAAAAAATATCTCACTGCCAAAGTCAATGAACAGCATGGAGCAAGTTGGGGATGTGTGATCGCTACAATACTCTTCCTGCAATAAATAACTGGCTGGCAGTGTATCCCAAAACCACTGTCCTGTGAAATGTTGAGATGTTCAAGCTACTCCCATGGCTAGACAATGAATTTGGACTTCAGGTATACTGAAGACCAGAGCACAATAGAGATTCCTGGTCAGTGCATCTTTATTTCTTCCACTGAGTTTTGAATTACAAAACCACTGGCAATTCCCAGCTTCTGTACTACATGGCTACCACTGACATGATCTAACACTATCATTTTGCTTCCTCGGTGTGGCAACTTGACTGTGAAATTCCACGCTCATATAGGTGGCAGGGAAAATAACCTGATCTCAGTATACTTGTGCACCCAGGAAAATCAAATCAACTCCACAATCAAGATTTAAAAGTCAAGAATCATTTTTCGAACCTGCAGGTATACAAGGGAAATTAAGATCCTCAGGTCCACGATGCCCAGAACAGGGAGGTTAGGTGGAGAAAACTTAAAGAAATAAACAAAAAGACAATACACATGAAGATAAAAGGACTGTTGTCAGACCAGAAAAGCCACTGTGTCCTCTCGGTGTGCCGTCATCGTGGTCATATCAGAAGACGGAGTGTCTATTAATGACACTGAAGAAAATGACATTTTCTGCATGGCAACACTCTTTTGCACCCCCGTCCATTAAAATGCAGTGAAATGAAAGGCTCATTGATTGACCTATGGCCTTGCATTTACATGACCTACCAGACTTGACATTAATCTTTTGCTTTTGGTTGTCCCCAGGACAGGTATTTTATAACTTGCATCTATCCAATGGAATATATTGAAATGACAAAAACCAGTATATTTTTTTCTAGGTTTAAAATATATTTGTCAGTTGTATGCAAAGTGAGGCAATCCATGGGGGGGGGAAAAAAAAAAAAAAAAAAAAAGATGTTTCAAAATAAACAAATTACCCAAAATAGCAAAGTATTAGTTATTTCGCTACTTTTTTAAAATAATTTTGTGTCCCTTCTAGCAAAAGAATGTTTTCAAAACAAAAGTGCATATTATATGACAAGTGATGTGACAGATTCTTTATTATGGGAGGGTTGCCATTTTGCACCAAATGTCTTAATCTTTTGCTGCAATTTTCTGTCGACTGCACAGGGATGAGAACGCTTCTACCTGCCTATGAAAATTTAACCAAATTACTGGTTCCTGACAGTTGCACAGCCTTAAGCCCTGGTACACCCTATGCATGCAAATGTTTATATACTGAGGTAGAGTGCGGATATGGGAGGATGCGTGAGTGTGTAACTGTCTATAAACATTGTTTTTTTTGTTGTTTTTTTTTTACTATATACTGAAAGGATGGGGGGTATCTTCCAGTTACCTTCCATCCTGCTCCATATATCTGCACATGATGACTTGATGCAGAGTAGCATTTAAATATAAACACTGTATCATCTCTGAATTTCTCACACACACACACACACACACACACACACACACACACAGTATTAATTGATACTAGCATACCAGTGAGACAGCTTGGTTACCTTTAAACTCTTCAGCTCAACTGAAAATACCCGAGCATTATGCAAACATCCGAGAATTACTTCCACATTCACTTAAAATACTTAGCTTAGACTCTTTCGACTGAGAGGCAACTTTCCTTTACCAAAATCAAGCTGCCTCTGTACGAGACCTGCCTCCCAAAAGTTTCAGGAAATTACTGAATGCAAAGCACTTACCATACAGACATAAATTTAAAAAATTGTACAACTGAGCAAAAATCCAAGTTACTTGCCATTTTAACATATTTAAAAACAAAATAGAAAACCCCATCGTAGGTAAGTACACAAAAAGCATAAAATGGAGTAAAAACAAATTTACAATGACAAAGCTTCACCTTCATTCTGCTACCAGAACCAAAAACATTTTATTTCGTGCAACATCCAGTTTGGTCCATAATAAAATTTACATTTATTTATGCGTTCATTTAACAGGCAACGTTCGGCAAAGCATCTTACAATGTGAAGCAACTTTGTGATTACGGTCACCCCATCAACCTACTGAATCGTCACCATCATCTAGTGACCGTTTGCACTGTCGTGTAGTGCTATGTGAGCCCTGCACTCGCACTTGTCATCTACACCCCCACCATATCCCCCCCCCAACTGAAGCTACCCATTGACTTATCTGCACAGGCTTTATTCTCTGCATTTATTTATATACCAGCTACCTCAGCAATTGTCTGTGGCCCCCTGCGTGTTGTTCTGTGTTGTCCTGTTTCATCGTGTTGTCTTTTGAGTGTATTGTGCTCCATGGTCTGTAAGAAACTACTTTTAGTTCACTCATGTACATCAGCTACAAGGCCAAAATGACAATGTGAACCTTCCACCGATTTACACTTTTACAGAGCAGAACAATTTGTACTACAGCAATTCAGGGTAAGTACCTTGCTCACGAGTACTAGAGGAGGAGGCAAGAATCGAACGTGGGTCCTTCAAGTGCAGGGTGGCAGCTAAACACTACACCCTGTACTAACCTGTTCTTCATTTCTGACACCAAAACAAAGATCTGTTGCTGTGCAACCTTTCTAGCTTGACCCATCGTGGGACATACAGTAGGCAGAATCTGTGGAGGGCTTGATGCCTCACCTCTGTGCTCCCTGAGTCGATGGCTTTGTCCACATTGAGCAATGATGATCCCTCCCCCCTGCACACACCCTGTGACCAGACTGCACAGCGCTGGTGAGCACAGCACTGTCCTGTGGGGACGGAAGGTGAAAGAAGGCCAAACGTCAACAGTGTCCTCATCACTAGGATGCATAGTACCTGAACGGGAAAGTAACTTGGTTGTTAAGACACTACATGCAAGGATGTCTAACCTTTTCCCAGCCAAAGACCACAATGATTATTACAAACTGGTCCAAATATTACACATGTAAGAATCATAATCATGCTAAATCTGTCTATTCGTTGCATTTTATTTAGGTGCAGTGGGTGTTTGAAGTGTACGTCACTATCACTGTATTATCTGATTCAACAGACTTTATAACATTGTGGTAAGTGTATATTTATCGTACAAATGTTCTTGTAGGCTGCATTACTTCTGACACACAAGGTGGTGAATCGCCACAGATGAGAAAAGGAACATCACAAGTCAAATGACTATCATCTGGATCCTTTGGAGGATTTCTGTTTTCCACTTTGTGTAAAATAGGTGTGCAAAAGGGGTCACCATTCCATACCAGCTGACCGACAGCGGTGCCATGGTAGGGAACTCACCGGTAGGGTCAAAGAGGGACTGGATGTCGGTGCCAACGGGGAGGCCAATGTTCCCCAGCTCTTCCCATGGCTTGTGGGACGGTTCTTCTCGGAAACCAGTGGCACTCTCAGAGGCAGAGGAGAGCGGCCCACGGTCGGGAGAGCTGGCCCTGTCGATTACAGAGAAGGTAGGTTAGCGCACTTTGGCCAACACACAAGGGCCAACTTGTTTCGGTCCTATCGACCGGGCCGGAAAAAGAGGAGCTCCCAGAATTACGGGCCTCTTGGAAGGGACACTAAGGCCCACGGTGCCGAGGCAGGGGAAGAGCGGAAAACAGGCATTTACATGTAAAAAGACCTGCGAGTGAGCGCCCCGGCCGAGAGCGCCAGCACCGGGACGAGCTGAAAGCCCTGCACCACACTACCTCTGTGTTACAAAGGCACATCTGCATAAATAAAAGCCTTTCGGCCACTTCCTTCCCCATTAGGGGCCATATAAGAAGGAAAACAGGAGCTCTCTTAGCCTTTTAGGATTATGGATCTAATGTTATAAATGTTGGCCAAAACAACACAATTAATCATGCCTTAGTGACCAGTAAAGAACAGCCTCCCGTTCGTTCATATGCCACCCTTGTTTAATTTTTGTTTCAGCCTTCACTCCAAAATAATAGTGAGCCCCTAATTATGAAATAAATTGGGACTAAGAGTTGGTTTACTGAAGTATGTACTATTTGGTTATTTAACGTGATTCTTCCATTCAAAGTTTGATATGCTTTACAAAGTGTGGGAATCTTTCTTTGTATACATCAGTTCTAATGAGAGGACTTATGTAACGTATCAAGCGACTCTATTCGAGATATGCATGTGTCTGGATTTGTTCTGAATTAACAGCTTCTGACCTGTCTTGAGTTCTGGTTTGTGGCTGTAAGCTTTCTTCTGGCAAAGCAAAGACAAACATATTTCCAAAAAACTTCAACATATGTGTATCTACTCGTAGCTTTGGAGAAAGTGCCTCTGCTCCAAGTCAAGTGACTGCATCTGTGTTTGTTGATAAAAATGCACCTTTTTTCCATTCCAAGTTCCACTTTGAAGAAAAGCATCTGCTAAATGAATAAATGTTAATGTCAGCAACTTGACCTGCTCCACAGGTTGGGAGGCAACAGTGGAACTTTTCAGATGGGAACAGATTGGCAGACACTCACTCTCCCACTGAGCAAGTCACCGAGGTCAACCTGTCAGACTGTTCCTCCCTCTGGTGAGCCTAGATGCTTCATGCTCACACCTGCATGTTGTATCCCCTGGCAGTAGTTTTTATGACATGTAAATAAGAAAAACACAATAAGGAACCCTGGCCAGACCTAGATAAGGACACTGAAAAAAATTAAAGTAGCATTTACAATTGCTACCTGCTGATGCCTCAGGTAAAGCTTTAGCATGCAATCTGAACTGATATGCTACCTTTGTTTCATAAATAAACTCCTCAAAAAAAAGTTTATAAAATCAAAAAATATTACTCAAAAGTCTAAATCTGGCATGCTTTATATATAATAAAAAAACCTACTATACTTATTTTAAGCTGTGGGAGAGAGGAGTGTAATTTATCTTTCAAACACTAGATATCAGTCAGGAATGTCTGTACTGAAAATACCGAGTAAATACCGCTTCCATTTCTCACAATCAATTCTTCATTTTTTGACAGACATTTGTATAGTAAAGCATGTGGGTATATAAAAGTGTTCATTCTTGACTTCACAGAAATAAACAGAAATACCCACAAGAAGCCTGGACATTTGCACTGTTTTCTAATTCAGGCTGTTCTCATTTCCTTTAAATTTATTAAACTAACAAAACGGAATAATGAATTGTCAGCCAATACACAGAAATCCTAAACTTCACATAGCTCTGATAATTCTGAAATACTATGTTTTTTTGTTACACATTTACAAAAACAGGTTGTGTAATACCAGTGTTACACTACTCCAAAGAAACATCTTTCAAGAAATTCTTAATTATAGAAGGATGATAACCTGAGAAGGATGATAACCTGAGAACATTTAAGGAAAAAAAAAAGATGATTTTAAACTATGGTTATCAACTGACAGATTACATTGCTGCAGCTAAATTGCCAGTGTTTTCAAACATGACTTCCCATATCACACAGTACATGCAAAGGAGAGCAAAGGACAACATGGTAAACAAGGAAAGAGTGGCATCTTGACCCATGGAGGATTTATGCTGTTACCATATACAGCTCTGCTTGACTGATCATGAGGGGAAAAAAAAAAAAAAAAAAAATCTCTTAACATTGAGACACATCAAGTACAATAGCTCATATACAATATATTTTACTTACACACACACACACACACACACACACACACACACACACACACGTTGAGCAGTTCATTCTTCCACGGCCATTCAGACCAAATTAAGAAACAGTTTATAGTTGGGGGATTCTGATGTTGGTCTTCTACAATTTTCCTTAGGCAGTTTAACTAATACATGAGCACCACAGCTAGAAAGGTCCACTGCAGCATCTGAATGTTGACCAACATAACCCAATGTATCAAGTATAAAAGGGTTAGAAAATGCATAATTCATACTGACTGATATCCTGTATACATCACCCAATACATTGCAAAATGTTAGATGAGACTGATGTCTTAATCACTTTTGCAGTGAACCGTTTACAGCTGGGAAAAAAAAAAAAAAATCAGTGGTTTCATCATCATCATCATCTTCATCATCATCCTTATAAATATGGTTATGTTATGCACTAAATTCACTGTTACCACAAATCCTACAGCAGTCTGTTTTCTGCTGGTACAAGTAACAAAATTTTAAAAAGTTGAAACCTTTCTGAGCAAATTAAACATTGTGTGTACAAAGAAGCCACAAATCAGATACTGATTTGAAAACTGACAATATTCAAAGTGTCGGTTTGGACTATCTGCCCAGTTGAAGTATTTTGTCTTCCACGTCTCCTTATAAGCACTGAAAATATTTTGATTTACAAAAGTAAATATGTATGAAAGGTGCACATATGTTACTGAGAAGTGCTATATAAAAACAGGGGATTTTGACTCCTCAATCGGCGTGGAAAGCTCACGTGGGACGAGATCGACCAGAAGGCCACTGAAATCCAACCGGACTAATAACCTGGTCAGCCGTGCGGCCTCCTTAAACAAGAGCCACCTTAAACGCCATTCAAAGGCCCTCTTTTTGTTGATGTTTTTCCTCCATTCTTTCCTCTTTCTATTACTGGCACAGCTCCAGCGCCAGTGACCAATCGCACGCCTCCAGCAAAACAATGCCCTGCTGCTTGGGCGACTGCCAGGACCGCAGTTGGAGTGCATTACGTCATCACCCCCAGGGAGACGCTCGATTGGTTCCAAAGAGCCGAAACAAATTAGGCAGCCATCCAATGAATGCGGGGAGTGCTTTTTGATGAGCCTCAAACCGCGGTGGTCACGTGTGGTTACCGACAGACGGGACGAGACGGAAACAATAGAGCAAGGCCGTGTCAAATATGCTTACGTGTCTTCTTCACATGACTTATTAGGACATTTTGGCAACAACCTATCTGACCCAACTTGAATCATGGAACCCGGTTCATTACAGTTTAAATGCTTAATTAGGTCACATTCCCAGCTCCTCAGCGCTGTACAACAAATAACTTAGGAAAATCTGGGGCAAAAAAAAAAAAAAAAAAAAAAAAAAAAAGTCATTGCACAGGTCATATGTGGACACCCTAACAAACAGGCCATTTTGTGAACAAGCCATGTTCCCTAATCCTCACTACAGCAACTGTATTCATGTAACTGCAGCATGTACAACTGAATCTGCGTGACCAACCGATACAGGCCTCAGTGCAGGTGCACAGTCCATACATACGCACTGTTTTCAGGTATAAAACAATAATAAAAAGTCATAAAAACAAGACCTAAAATATTCATCTTAAAGTCCTCCGTGTTCTGTGAAATGAGACTATTTTCAAAGGAAAGAAATTATGCATTTTTAAAAATATTTAAAATTCATTTTGTAGCACTGCTGCTCATTTTAATGTGGAAATAAGCGTGCGCGCGCGCGCGCACACACACACACACACACACACACAGTGTGATCAGGGGACACGGCCTGTCCTGTGTTGTGACTGTTGTTTAACTGCAAAGCGCCGTTACTATAGTGTTTTGGTGCTTAATGGTGACAATTGCCAAGCGAACAACACATCCAAAAACAGGCAGTCAAAAAGAAGCACAGTGTTTACATAAACTGACAAAGCAGTGATGTTTTAGATTTCCCCACTGCCATTCACAACCTCACTACCCATGGTACATTAAGAAACATCCCACTGTGGGCACTGACCAACTTATGACATCACACAGCCTTCCTAGGAACCTCAATTGTATGCATGGCTACTCAGAGGCCCCCCAAGGGCCCGACAGCCCATTATGTGGTCATTTCGTTGGTTAGCATCAGTACCAAAACAGCAAATTGAGACACTTTCAAAAGCAATGTAAAAGTTCCCTGTAATGTAAAGAAAACCCTAGTTACGGTGAGTTGGCACCAAGGACAGCTGTAAATGAATCCCATGAGCAGATTTAATTGTCCCTGCACAATATTAGTTTAATCAGATTGCCTCTACTTTCATCATTTGGTATAAATGTGCCCTCATCACCCAACAGAGATAACTCATTGTTTTCTCAAGGGTTAGTGGAGCTACCTCAGCCACTAGAGACGGGCACAATGTAAACTAGGTGGGGAATCCATGAATAGGCCCTGCTCAGTGAAGAAAAGCTTTTGAGTATAATCAGAACTCCAATTTTCTCAATAGTGGAGGAGGGGAGTCAATGCCATCAGCCATGTCTGTATTGTACCCCTCCATTACCTCAACAGTGATCATCCACTCTTACGTTCTCCCCCCTTTGCCAAATCACAACGGCACTGCTAATGACTGCCCAAACAGGGGCCGTCTGTATCATTTAGTCTGCCGGCCAGCCTTCACGACTCTTGGTAAGGCAAAGGGAAACTTTTTTTTTTTTTTTAAAATGCAATTCTCCACTGAGAATGAGAAACAGTCAAGGGTCTCTTGTTTCACAGGCTCACCTGAATTTATGCATTTAGCTCATGCTTTTTTCCAAAGCAACTTAGTGTTAAGCTACTTGGTGATTTACATATTTGTATAGCTGGGTGCATTTGACCTTGATCAAGGATACTATAAGCAAGGGGTGGAAACTGAACCTAGGTCCTCTGAATCAAAATTCTGTGGTTGTATACATCATGCCGTCTGCTGTCCCAAATGAACTGCGATAAACGGCCAACGGTCCAGGCTTCACAGGCTCAATAACCACACATACTAACCACACAGGAGACAGCTTGCTTTTGAGCCGAGCACCCTCTGCGCAAGGGAAAACCACAGAACTTACCTTGCCGAGCTCCCAACCGCATCTCGTTCAGGGCTTCTGTCATCATCGTTCTCTGAGCTTGCCCTGCGGTTGCGAATGTGAAGCGGGACGTAGCCGGGCGTGGGGCCAAACAGTTTCAGCTCGCCTTGACCCAAAAGGCTGCGTTCCCCACAGTAACAGAAGGCACAGAGCTTCTCCCTGCTGAAGGGGAAGAGGTAGCACAAAAAGGGACTGTTAAAAATCTCAGGGCTTCAAAAGCAAAACAAGTAAAACATTCCATAGAACTTTACACAAAAAAAGAAAAACAAAAATGCATTCAGAAAACACGAAACTAGCAAAGTTGTCTAGAGCTGCTCAGATCATAAAGTGGTCGCATATCTTCAAACTGCATTACCTTCAAACTAGCTGCATTCAGTACATAAGTATTGTTAGTGCTGTCAGACAAGCGGAACCATAGAGAGTGATGTGAACATTGATTGTAGTCCAGTGGAAAGGAAAGCAATAAAATGTATATAATCACCAAACTTTATCAGCCTTACATCACTATTATGTGCAGCACCATATGCATGTGCGTGTCATGTATAATTCCTTATTGATTTTTGCATTTTCACTTTGTAAAAGATTTTGCAAATTATTTTTTATTGGTGCACATATTACAGCTACTGGGTCCTGTTGCCACTTGGCATTGTGATGATAATGATGTGCTTTTCCATCTCACCCCTCCTTGTCAGCAGTTGGAGTTTTTCCTCAAGCACCCCCCCCCCCCCTTCCTTTCTGTTGCGACGCACCAAACAAA